>CM076409.1:19624899-19892534 GCA_038363315.1 Mugilogobius chulae
CTCATCCGCTCTGTCAACCGCGGCCATCAAGTGTCGCCAGGAGTTCTGTAATAGAACATATAGGTTCCCTTTAGCTTGTGTTTTGGGTGAACTTTGACTGCAGTGATGTAGGGATTTGTTTATGTTTAACTAAATGCATTAACTTAGGTGTATACTTGTCTACCGAGTCATAAAACCTTTGACTGGCTAAGGGTGGCTCAGTGAACTATGAGGTACAATATTGATGATGATTTCAATCCCTTTGGCAAATATGCCACAACTTTAGCATATTTAGTAAGATTTAGAATGGTAGCACATGCACACTTTTTGTGTAAAATACTTGACACTTTTGTGAAAATAACACTTTTTGGTCAAAATGGTTAACACTCATCATTTATTTCAATTTTGTGCAAAATAATTCACAGTCATGTAAAAACTGAACTGAAATAAAATTAAATTAACAGAAGGACTCACTTTGCCCTTGTTTGGAAATTAAAGTTGGGGGCAACTAATACTTTTAATTATAAATTAGTAGCCTTTGTGTCTTCCACTAAAAAGTATATGGTTAATGCAGCACTTTGTGAAAAAATGAGACCACTGTGTACTGTCTGGAAGAAAATAATAAAGAATTTAGGAACCGATCAGGAACCGATTGTGCGCTCTGATTGGCCGTGCTTTCTCCAATTTCAATTTGTTGTTTGCTAGAAGGAATTTTTAAGCCATAGTTGCAACCAAAATGAGTAGATGTCGATATTAACCTTGTGTTGAAGAATTGCGAGAGGAAGTTAGACTGTTAGACTTAAAATAGTCAGAAATGTAAAACAAAAACATTGTTTACTGGCAATGCCAATTAAAATCACTAATAGTTGGTTCTGTCTATTTCTGTCCTTGTCCATATTTGATTTCATGGTCTAGTGTAGTCTGAGTTTCACTGCTAATCCACTGTCTCTTTCTGTCTCCATAACCGTGTGCAGTGGACCAGTTCACATCCTCACACTTTTTCTTGTCTGGTTTGACATTGTTGTACAACAAGCGTGACTCTGTTTGTCCTAATGAAGTTGTGTTTTTGGGACAGAATCATTTGTCAGAAGTAAATACATAATGAAAATACATACTTAAATACATTGTGAAAAATGCATGCCATTAATACTTGTGCAATTTTTTTTCTGTAAATATGCTATTAATTCAAGTTGTTTATATATTTTTATATCGCTGGCTTTACTACAGATAATGCGTCTTTGAGGGGTTTAAAATCTGCAGCTAAACGTTTCAACTATTATGTTCATACTATAAACAAACAAAGTGCATTTGTCAGTAAACACAAAACATATCAAATGCAAGGTCACTGGAATTTTAAGACACATTATATTTATGTCATAACATAATATATTTGCATTAAAAAAGCTAAAGGTGATGAAACATTGCTAAAGGAAGGCATTTTAAGCACTTACATCTATAGTTGCAATGTCCATAAAAACTGTGTCTTTCAAATTGAAGAATTGAGACATAATGTGAATATTTCATTCTCCTTTGCGAATGAGACTGTAAAGTGATTCAAATGTGTTTTATGACTTTGATATGTTTCTATTATTTAATGACTTCAGTTTGTCAATTTTCTCTGTTTTTCTAATTAGGTCACAAATACACGTAAGCCTCAATGTTGCTCTTATTAGGTGTTTGCTTGCTTATGTCACACATATTATTTAGTTTTATAGAATTATAGATTATTAACTATACATTTGCAATCATAAATGCTTTTAAAATGATAGCAAGTGCATAATATACATTGACAATTTGAAAAGAATGGCACATGCATTTATTATTTATCAGTGATTTGGAGATTTGTGTGCGATGTATGTCAAACATGTTCACACTGGTTTGAGGAGGCATAGAAGTGCAGCCAACCAAAAATAACAGGACATGCTGTTCTCTGTGGATTTAAGGCTTACTTTGTGCATACGTTGAGTCCTGTTTTACCGGTCGCTGCAATCTGAACTGGACAATGTGGTTTGTGTAAAAGTGTGGTAAGATTCATATGAACTTTCTGCTGCATATAGATTTCAGTGTTCGAGGTTGTCGATATATGTTTTAGCCAAAGTCGAGTGACGACTGATTAAGTCCTTGCAGTAGCGCACTTCTAAAACTAAATTTCCCTTTTTTAAAATTTACTTTGATTTCACACCAAATCATCAGCTACCAAAATTTGCTGGTATTATTTCCTTTAACATCAGTAATATATAAATACAAGCAGTAATAAAAAAAATCATTTTTATGGCTCTTTTATTTCTGTATTCTAAGACTTCTTTGTGCAAATCAACTTTTCATGTCCAAGTCACAAGTAAGAAAAATACTGTTTACAAATTTGGGTTATATTTTACATTGACAATTATGATGAGCTTCAACTGCAAGAAATGTTGAGCATCAACACTTTGTTAGTAGGCCTAAGCTATATTTTAAGGCACTAATAAGGACTTACTCCTACAATTCAGTATTTGTAAATTGTTTATAAAACCTTACTTGCGGTAGGCCATTAACCAAACGTGTGTGTGTTAATAAACCAGGAGCAAAATGTTGTAATAATGTGTTTTTTTCAACCAAGTGATACTTGCCTGGAAAGTGTTACTAATACTGGATATATTATCTAAAAATGCACTTTTGGAAAGTAGAAAAAAAAATATTGTGGTTTGTTGATAGAAAGGATTTTAGAAGATTGTGTTGAAGCCTAAGTAAAGGCGATCTGAAGTGGAAACAGTCGGCCTTTTATCTGTGCATTAGGTGTAAACAAACTCCACTTATGGCTCTTAGCACTACAACCGGACTTTAAACCTGAGAGTGGTGAGTGACCCGAGACAAACTTATGGGATGAAACAAGGCATTAAGGTGCATATGACTTTGTGTTTTTTGAAACATAAACAGGTTGAACACTCTGCTGCTTTTCTGAGATGTACTTTTATTGTATTGCAAATATACAGGTCACACAACATCTAACTATGTAAGCTCTAGTCCTTTTTGTCTTCAAAAGACACCCAAACTGACATAATCAAAAATGATATAATTATTATCATTGATATTATCATTATTATTACCTATTATATGTTTTACAATGGCAATATGTTAAAACTTTGGAAGCACTGTTCTATACCACCAAATAAAATAGCAAATACAGTCCAAACTAACTACATTTTTGTTACCCCTTTATGCTTACTGAAGAGTTGGTCCAAAAAGCAATAACGCAAAAGTAAAAATTTACCCGTGTCCTATATAGGTTTTAAGCCTGAATAAATGTGTCTAAATTTAACTTAAAAATACACCCATTTTGATTTTTTTATTGTATTTTTTATTTAGTGCAGTTTGGTGGTTCTCTTCGTCAGAGTTCAGTTTGAACATGTGGCTTTTGATGAAAAAAGTTTAAACCTGCATGCAGTATTTACACAGAGAAACATGTATTTGTGTATTTTTAGTACAAATATTCAGTTCCTTCTCAAAACTATCAACAAGACAATCCTGCAATTTTTTTTATTTTCCCGTCACGTTTAACTAATCGTTCTCTCAGTATTTGAAGTATGCAGCAGAAGTAGGTCAGTGTCCCAGCATTATATAAGCCTTGTGTAAGATGAGAGCACAAGTCTCATTACTTTCACGTGCCTGTGTGCTGCTGTTGTTTCTGCTGCGCATTAAAAACATCACTTTGAAAAATAGACGTATAAACAGCGCCGCGCAGTGGTAGAGCCTGATCACTGCGGAACTGAGTAACTACAAAGCAGACAATTTACAAAACATAAAAGTAATAAACACAAACTGAAGCGTCTTTGAGCCCGTTGAGTGACCATAAAACAATTACAACTAATTATTTGTTTAATACTGAACTTTGAAGTGCAATAATTTTATTCAGTATTCTTGAGATAACAAAATTATGTTTAGAATAAAATAAGCTTGCAAAAGATTTTATTTTTAATAGCCTATTTTGTTGATGAATTCATGTGTATTCCAGAAGTACCGTAATAAATTGTTTTAGATATCTTACATGGATTAATTAGCTATTTTTTTCCCTTACATGTAGCATTGGCTGAGTTTTTCATATTTGGAAAATGATGTTGGCCTTGGCTTGAACTTTCTCTATTCATATATTCACACTGACTGGTTTACTTCAACACAAAAGGTGTTGAATCATGGATCTTTCTTCTCTTTCAGATGATAATCCTGAGGAGGAGGGCCCAAGCCATGGAGCCTCTGAGGTGTCTGCAGAGCTGACTCGAAAGAGAAAAGGCGACATGGACTTGAAATCTGAGACACGGTGAGAGATTTGAAAGAACATCACTAAATATACTAGATAGATCTAGTTTAAACTAAATTGTGGATGAAGAAGATTTACGGCGACATGATTTCTTAAATTCAGTGGTGAATGAAATACTAAATTCTGATGCACCTAATCTTTTTTATACTTTTAGGATTTTACAAAAAATCTTACAAATTTTATTCCTTTTTAGGTGTATTGTTTTGCTTCCCGGTTGTAAGGGATGACCTCTGACAAATTAATTAGAAATATATGTAAAATGTATTTTGAAAAAATGTTTTGTTTTTTCTTTTGAATGGAATGGGTTTGAGTAATGTGATCGGTTTGTTTTTGCTTCCTGTAATTGTCAGCAAAGATATTAGAAGTATAATGTATTGGTATTCATAAAAAAAATGAAACAAAGTCAAAATTTGAAAGTCATTAAAATATTTTTGATTCAAATGTAATGTTCTTGATAAAAAAATAAAAATAAAAAAATGTAAGAATTTCTGATATTTTTTTAAATATATTTTTTGTATATTTAAAGCCTGAACTCATTCATCATTCATTCACAAAAGTTTAAAAAAATATTAAATTAATTGTATTAATAAAATACATAAATTAATAAAATAAAATCAATAAATGTATTGCTGGAAATTCATTATAAAATCTAATGCGAGCTATGTATTTTTCTCCTTAGAGACAGCGATGACTTTCTCATGGATGACGAGCTCAGCAGGTAGTAATGTAGTTCTAGATTTACTTCAGTGAAACCATTTATAATTATATATTAGATTAAATGACCTTTTTTTATTCTCAGATCAGAAGGAGAGGACCAGCAGGTGAAGATGAAATGTTTCAGGTTTGTCTTATTTTTATATCTAATTAACACACCTCACCAAGACATAATTCTTTGTAACTTCTAAATTAATGCTGTGTATATGGGAGCTGGCAGCTGGTGTGAAAAAGTGAAGGTTTCTTTTTTGTTTGTTTGTTTGCGCAGGGAGCCTCACCGACAGATTGAGAAGCGGCGAAGGGACAAAATGAACAACTTGATAGATGAGCTGTCGACTATGATCCCGTCGTGTCAGCCGCAACCACGAAAACTCGACAAACTCACAGTGCTCAGGAAGGCAGTACAGCATCTGAAAGCACTCAGAGGTACAAATATTACATTATGAACATTAGTGTTTTCCTATTTCTGTCTTTTTTTATTAAAAAAAAAAGAAGTTGGTGTAATTCATCAAAGTTGTCATCTGGACAACATTTTCAAAGATCGAGACATTTTTCGACTATCATCCGACAGCCATTTTCAGTCTGATAGAAAAAAATACCTATGATGTATGATAGTCAAAATCATGAATAACTAATCCAAGAGAGAGAGGTGGAACATAAAGGAAATATTAAATCACCTAAACCTTTCCTGGCATAGTTAACCTTCTGGGAATGTTTTTTTCCCCGTGTCATTAATTTCTATTGATTTTTGAGCCCAGTGTTTGACATTTTGAGTTTTGATGTCAAGAGAGTTATAAATGTAATTAAGCCCGCAAGCGGTGATAAAGGCCCTCGCCCCGACTCGAGTCGCCCTGCCTCGCAATCGCCCCGCCTTGCTGTCGTCTAACAGCGCGAGTGATTTAGGCTGAAAAGCAAATGGCACGAGTGAGCGTTAAGCCAATGTAAGTAATAAGCAAGCATTAATAAAACTGCACTATTTCCGGATACCGATAGATGGCGTTATGATATTGATTACTGTTGTATTTGAAACAAATCCACATTTAGACTAAAACTGCAAACAAGGGCTCCAAATTGAAGTTAAATTGAAGCTTCTGTGTTCAACTGACATAATGTTTGTGAACTTAGGGGGCACTATAGCATAGATCTTTCATGGTTAGTCAGATGTATGAATTGTCATCGCAATTATGTCTAAATTAAATTTCAAGCGGGTCAGACAAAGTATGAGCGATGTACAACAAGTTTTTCGCAGTAGTCAAAGGATTTTCCTTGGCCACGGCCACATCATGCAAAATATGTCATGTCTCCAATAAAACTTTTTGTCTAGATTCATGAGCTAAATGCATCTGCCAAATTTAGTGCATATTCTTAAAAGTACAATTTTCAAGGTATTGGTAGTTGGCGCTATAGAACAGTCTACTTCAGAAATATTTACTACAATCTGTACAGAATATGAGTGTGCATAACTCAGTCAAATTTCAGAGTGATTGAGGTTTTTGTGTGCAAATGATAGCTCCTCAAAGTTATCGAAAAAAGCATGTTTTTTCCCATAAAGTGTATCTAAAAATCCCGATGATTCTGGAGATTTCATGTGTCACGTTGGTCTGGGCCAAGTTTGAGTTTGTGTGGAGGAAAAACCTAGGACTAGTTTGTAAAACATTTGGCGTGTCAAATTAGATTTCAAAATTGAATCCAATATGGCCGACTTCCTGTTTGTCTGAGGGCGGAGCTACAATTATATTTTATGTTTGTCTCGGGATGCTCTATGCTTATCAATCCACCAAATTTCATGCACCTACTCCAAAAAAGCCTGTCAGAATTCCCATATAGAGTCAACTTCCAGGGGGTGCTGTCGAGCCATTTGGGTTTTGCCTTCTCAAGTTTTCCCACTCAAACGGGATTTTCACCTGTCCAGATCATTCTGCCAAGTTTCACAAAAATCGCCCCGCGGGAAAGTGTTCAAATTTGCTATCTCTGACGGAGAAATATAATAAGAAACCGAGCAAAAACAATAGCCCCGGCCGATTCTCGGCTCGGTAATAGTATTCTAACACAGATATCTGTAAACTAAAGAAATAAAAACTAAGGTGAATCGTCTACATATATTACCTGGGCCCACAGAAACTTTCTGGTTTATACAGCACTTACTCACCACCTGGATTCAACTAAAGCAAATAGATTTGGAGTTGCAGGTCTGGATTAAGATGCAAAATGTACCTAAAGCATGACATTTGTTGACTTCCTGAACATCCTGAATGACTAGGTTATTCCATCAGCAAATTCCTTCTTTCCTGATGTCATCGCCATTTTCCAGTATATCAGTGCCTGGATTCATAAGACTCATCTTTTGAAAAAGTTGTTCAGGAGGATGGGACATAATTTTCACACTTGATTTGGCCACAGTCCATATCTTAACCCCACATTTCAAAAGTGAGAATCTTTTGAGATGTGCGGGAGAATCACACTCCCATCATCAACACAAGATCTTGGTGAAAAATAAATGCAACCCAAAGCTAAAGACGGTCCAACCAAATACTACATGTTTTTGTGGCATTATTTTTGGTTAGTCAGTATATGACAAATTCTCATTCTCCTTTTGAACCTAAAATCATGTACAAAGAGAATCCCCTAATCGCTCCAGAGTTTAAATTATGACTAACATTTTCTGACGATTTCTTGTAGCCGGATCAAGCAGCGCCTTCTCAGAGAGTACCTCAAAGCCTTCCATCCTGCCTTATGAAGACCTCAGACACCTCCTGCTCAGGGTACAGCTGTTTATGCAATCATGCACTGCCTGCCACCCCAATACTTCCTCTTCAGATACAAAACCCTATTCATATTTTTCATTTTGTTCTAAGTTTGATTATGTCTTTTCCTTAGACTGCAGACGGGTTCTTGTTGGTGGTGACGTGTGATCGAGCTAAAATCCTCTTTATTTCTGAATCTGTTTCCCAAATCCTCAACTTCAGCCGGGTGAGTTTGTAGTGACACACTGTGAACTGTTCTTATTGTAGGAATTATTACTCACAATATAGTAAAAAGAGATACACATCCAACAGTAGTATTAAAGCTGTGTGTGCTCTGTGTACAGGGAGCAAGGCACCAATTATGAGCAATTAATACATTTTGGTGGGCCTCTAATACCCAATTGTCTCTCCAAGATAAGCATAGAACAGCGGTGTCCAAACTTTTTTCACAGTGGGCTGCATTTTAAAACTTATATTGAGCGGAGGACCGTATAGTTAGTAGTAGTATTTGTTATTTTGACTATGATTGAAGAATTGCTACTTTTGACATTAAAAACTATACTTAAGAAAAACAAAACTATTCACCCCTGGTCTGCAGTTTGGACATGCCCGGGATAGAATATCTCTCATTAGCACTTTTCTATACTCGATTCGTGTCAACTTAAAATGTAAACAAATAAAAATGCTCATGTTTTGCTCCCTTATTGTACCTAATGTATTCTGCCCCTCCAGAATATTTACCACGATGTGTTCTGAAGCGTTTTGCACCTATTTTAGAAGTCAGTCTGAGTTCTGCCATGTCAGTATGCTAACTGCCAAACAGCCAAATGCTAACAATATTAGATCAGTAGACAAGACACTTCAAACCTAGTTCACACAATTAGATATTTTGACATTATTTGTTCTGGGAGAAACTGATTTTTAAGATTTTCAATTTGATAATTAGCTTAGCGCCTTTAATATAGTGATATAATATAGAGATAGAAAGAAAGTGAGTGAGAGAGATGGAAAGAGAAGGAGAGTAAGTGAGAAAAAGAGAGAAATTAATGCTGATATTAATAGGAATCTAATAAAACCCTGACTGCTCTAACACTGTTTGGAATGATTGATTTCAATGTCATTTTTTAAATTTTACAGTTGGAGTTAATGGGGCAGAGTTTGTTCGACTTCATCCACCACAAAGACATCCACAAAGTGAAGGAGCAGCTGGCCTCCTCCGACTCTTTACCTCGCCAAAACCTCGTAGATGCTGCAAGTAAATCTTTCTCCATGTGCTCGGTGTCTGATACCCTGGCGCCTAAGTGTGTGTAGATATAGCTCCTGTTTGAATGTTGTTCGGGTGTCTCTCCACAGCCTCCGCCCCACCCCAGTCTGAAGTGCTTCCCAAGGCGAGTCACAGGTCTTCGGGTGCACGCAGGTCATTCTTCTGCCGAATGAAGCACAGCCGAGTCACAGTGAAACAGGACGACAAATGTCTTCAAGCCACAAGCTCCAAAAAGAAAGGTGAGATTCTGTGCACTCAAGCTGCACAGAAAAACATTCAAAAGACTTTTGTAAACGTTTTAATAGGATGATGTTGCTGTCATTGCGAGCCCTACATTTAGTCACAGGACACATATCCAGCTGTGAAAATTTGCTACATCTTTTTTTTTTCATTTTGTTTTGCTTCCTGAGTAATCTAATAAAACAATCTAAAATGAATAAAACATGCTTAGTAAATGCCTTAGGCCCTGACCATAATTTCATTATTTAAAGCAGCCAGAAATAGTTAAAATGTCTTAGTTCGCCTATCATGGAAGTCAAATAGAATTTGTTCAGGAAGTTTCCTGATTTCTAAAGTGCATAAATGTTTGTCTCTGCTGATTTATTTGCAAAGTGATTGGCAGTTACTATGGTTTTGCAAAATGTTAGCATATTACCTAACATAAATATGCTGTTGAGATTTGACACAATATCGACACAGACTGAAATTGAGAATCACAAGTGCTTTTTTGTTCTTCAAATTATTCACAGTAGCTGGCCACGATTCAGCCAATAAGAGACTTCAATTTTAATTCCCATTTAACCTTTATTTCTTGTTTCAATGTATTAAAGTTCAAAGAAATTATTTAGAGTCTTTAGACCTGTCATGGTCTGACTCAAGTCCAGTTTGGCTGACTTGATTTTGGTTTTGTTTTAGTCTTGGTTTAGCATTGGCTTATTTACAAATTTAGTCCCAATTTGTATATGGTGTGTGTACTTTTTATGCCATGTTTTGGCCACATTGCTCTGTCCTGCACTCTACTTCTTATTATCAGATGGTCTCACTACATTTCCTAGCTGAAGTTTCTGGTTTCTCTTATCAGCAACATCCAGATACACTTAAATAATTTAGTTTTTTATCCCAGAACATTTTGACCCTCTTTAACTCACTTGAGATCAGCCTGGAGATTATGTCAAAGTTTGTTTTGTAGCAGTCTCTGCAGTTGTATTAGTACTATGCTGGAGCCAAGTACTGTTGAACCAAAAAAGAAACCAAAATGTACATTTAATTATTTTATTTTATTATTTGTTTGTTTGTTTTGTTAGTTAGCTAGTACTATGTGCATTTTATCATTAATACAGTATAAATACAGTACCTATTAAAATCCTATATGTCGGCCTGTGTTTGCCGCAAAGTAAGTTTAAACTTCACTATTGACAACAATAATGAATGCAACAGCCGTTTCCTTAGGTTCTGTTGTGACCCTACAGTTCAGTGAGAGGAAAATAGGTCAGTGTAACAGAGTTGTATAAGCTCTTTGAAGTGGGACGGTCCCAGTTAAAGGTTTGTGAGCAAACAAGTAACAAGGGTGCCACCTCCTGACATTTACCAACAACTGCACAGTGATCGTTCTATAGTTGAAGTTTTAATTAAGGTATGTTGCTGAAAAACCCTTTAATGAGAAGAATTAGTAAAGGTTTAACACTAATAGCTGACTTAATGGCCAATTTGCATGGCATTTACAAAAAAGGTCCAAATGACGAACAAAGATGTAACAGCATTAAACAAAGATGTAGTTTAGTCTTTTTTTTTTCAAGTCTCAACTCAAGTTCAAGTCACTGGTCCATAAGTACATACATACTGGCATGTCCAGTTTGTTCATACAAAAACTAGGTTTAAGGGTAATTTTTTATGAGAAACATCAATCATGGCTCAAGACCACAGATCTGTTGTAAAGTTTAATATTAAAATTAATACTTTATTAACAGTTTCAGACAGTACAAAACTGTCTAATTGAATAACAAAGAAGTTGTTTTACTGTTCAAACTTTGATGGAAACAATCAAATGTTTTCATTTATATATACAGTATATATATACAATGTATATGTGTGTATATATGTATATATATATATATATTATATATATATATATATATATATTATATATATATATATATATATATATATATATATATATATATATATATTATAATATATATATATATATATATATATATTATACACATACACATACACATCTATATCCATATCCATATCCATATATATACATATACATATACATATACATATACAAATACATATACATATATCGTAATTTCTGGACTATAAGCCGCTACTTTTTATGAGCTTTGAACTATGCGGCTCATAAGGCAATGCAGCAAAATTGTAAATTCTCATAGACTTACTATTAACAAGTGCGGCTTATAAATGTACTTTATCATTTTTCTTACTTAAATCTAGTGGGTGCGGCTTATATTCAGGTGCGCTCAATAGGGCAGAAATTACAGTACATACTGTATATTTGATTATTTCCATCCAGGTTCGAACAGTAAAACAACTTCTTTGTTATTCACTTAGACAGTTTTGTACTGTCTGAAACTGTTAATAAAGTATACAATTTTAATATTAAAGTTTACCCCAGGTACCCCAACTTTAAATTTTATGTGAAAATTTGTGATATTGACTGAGTAATGAACATCTGATTGAAAAAAAAATGCAATTTTAAATTGTTATTGTGTTTGTAATTGTATCCTGTTCTTTCCCTTCACAGACTCGCACAAATACTGCACCCTGCACTGCACAGGGTACATAGGCAGCTGGCCGAGTTCAGAGCTGGACTCGGACCCGGACCCCTCACCACTTTCCTGCTTAGTGACCGTCTGTAGACTCCACCCACACGGCTCCAGTCCGACCAACAAAGACACGGTCAACACCAAACCCAACGAGTTCATAACACGCTGCTCCATCGACGGAAAATTCATCTTTGTTGATCAACAGTGAGCTTCATCTGATTATTTTTCCCTGGATTGTTACAGTTTATGATGTCTCAGTCTTCTGTGAGATTTGATTAAGAAGTCTCAATCATCATTGTACTAAACTTAATTTTGATGCTAAACTCTTTGATTCTGGCCTGTTTTCCCTAAAATGTCTGACTGAAGCTTTCCCAATTCAAAATTAAGTCTTTTTTGGACACTTTGGAGTGCTAACAAAAGGCTGTTTTTACCTGTTTTTTTCTTTACCTTGCTTTTTTTCAGAGCTACCGCCATCACTGGATATCTGCCTCAAGAAGTCTGGGCACGTCGTGTTATGAATATTTTCATCACGACGACTTGCATCATCTTGCAGAGAAACACAGAGAGGGTGAGTACAAACACAAAATACTTTTACTATTCAGATGTCAATAAACAAAGATAAAGATAAACAAATGTCATTTATGAGTCTTTAAATCTAAATATATCCCATGTACCATGTCCTGCTTTAACTCTCTGCAGTTCTCCGAAGCAAAAAGAAGATTGAAACACAGTGTTATAAGTTTAAGACAAAATACGGCTCCTACGTGACCCTCCAAAGTCAGTGGTTTAGTTTTACAAATCCTTGGACCAAAGAAATAGAATTTATAGTCTCTTTGAATAGAGTTGCCACGTAAGTACTGTCTCCCAGTTTTTCTACATATTTTTAACACACATACACACATACTGTTTGGTTCTTGTTCTGGTTAACAGGAGCAGGGGTGATCACAGTAAAGACGAAGAGAAGCCAGGCAGCTCCAAAGCACTTTCAGGTGAAAAAAGAAAGAAAGAAAGAGTAATGATAGTAGACTGTTCCATTTTTGTTCACTTGAATCCTCAAGCCCTCAATTGTGAATTCCCATGAGAAGACGGGAACATTCTTTACTATGAAGTATAACAGCGCTATGTCACACTTCCCATTCATTTTACAACATACTTATCAAGAAAAAGAGGAGAAAAATACTACTAAAGGAGTCAAATTTGTTGATAGATAGATAGACAGAGTAGATAGGTATATACTGTAGATAGATTGATATAAACACAGACAGATATAGACAGATTCCAAGGGAAATTCCGTTTATCAGCTGCATACAGTACATGCTGATGGCTGCCTGTAAAAACAGACACTGTAAGTTGTGTAGTCACTATAAAACAGTGTATGGAGGACTTTCCAAGGAAAGATAAATCCAGCCACTCTTGGTTGTTGTTTTTCAAATGCTCCACGGCACCCAACTTTTTGCTCTGATAATTAAATTCTGTTTTATCAGTTGTGACATAATAAAAAGGCTGTACAACACAACATACACATAACACACAAGTCACACACACACGCACTCAGAACATGGGACCAGAGGGAGGAAGGGGGGGAAGAGATAGGTGCCCTGTGCCTTTGTTTAAAGGCCAATAATAAAAGTTTAAATCCCAAATGTTTGCAATGATACACAAACAAGTAATCCCAAAGTAATGTAACTAAGTTACTTTTTTGGAGCAGTAACTGAGTAGTGTAATTAGTTACATTTTCTAAACGTAATAAGTAATGAGTAACTAATTACTTTTTCAATACTTTTTCCTCAACACTGTTGAGGACTGACACTTTTCTGAGGGTTCAGCATTTTCTCCCCATGATTTTAACAGAATGGGGACTATAAATGAAAATGAAAGTTCTGGCACTGCCCACTTAAAGCATTGATTTGAAGGTAAAACAGAATTAGTTAAACTAAATAGGTTAACTCCTTTAGCTTAATTTTGCAATATATGTCTCTTTTAAACATTTGAAAGCTTGTTTGGGCTTGTTGTGATAAATATTGATCGTAATAAAATGTGTTTCTTTTTCTTGTTTATCAGAAGTGTCAAAAGAAGTACCCATAATTCCTGGCATTTCTTCTGGAGTGGGAACCATGATTTTTGCTGGCAGCATCGGGACACAAATTGCTAGTGAGCTTATAGACACTTATAGGTGAGTTTGTATTCAAAATGTTCAACGCTATGACACATATAACTCTTCTCAAAGTCAAAAGCAATAGATGTGAACTTCCATGAATAGCTTTTTAAATTCAAATTTTGGCAGTGGATAATTTGCTATATGATTTGTTAGGCAAAATCTTTTTCCAGGTCATAGACACTGGTGGTGGTAAAAAAAGGAGCTCATGCAAAAGCAGAGGGTTACAGCTTACGTGGTCCTTTTATTTTTATTTTTTGGGGGACTTTTTTTTTTTTAAACATGTGGATTTACATTATTTATAAATGCCAATTTCAATTCCAAACCTTGATTTGGGTGGAAAAATTGGGATGTTTTGAGTTGAGGGATTTCAAGAAAATTATTACTGAAATGCAAAGTGTTTTATCTTGTTGTTTATGTCATGTAAGGTGCTGTATGCAATTGTGTCCACCTTAAAACATAAACATAAATAATTCTTTGTTTTACAATTTTTTTGCAATCTATATTTGCTCACTTAACCAATACTAGTTAACTAATAACTAAATTATTATATATATATATATATATGTATTTATTTTTTTACTGTTTTTGATCAGGATAAGCTCTTCTCCATCAAGTGGAGCTTCCAGTCCGTTTGGTGTGATTCAAGAAAAACCTGTGTCTGTTTCTCCTCAAACCACTAAGAGCGTGAGTGACTAAGCAGTCGTCAAATATTTATCTGAGCTAAAGTTATTTCTTTATTTTTTGCATGTCAGGGATCAAGTCAAGAAGAGGCAGGCGGGGGCTCCGAGTCTAAAGCAACAGCTGGAACCAGCAGTGGGTCATCTGAGAGCACCGGTAATTACTCTATATTATATATATGCAGGTATTTATAGTTTGATTAGTTCATTTGGACCAATTTTCATTTATTGCCATTATAGTGAATACTTAATATGTCAAGTTCTTTTAACAATAAATGTTTAGACTAGTTTTATAAATCCTGGTTAGAAAGTATTCTTTCCTCCAAATTTTCCAAATGTGTGACGTCATAGAGCTCAATGTGTGTTTGATTACGTTACATACTACGTATTTTCAGTGAAAAAGGTGTCCTCTGTTTGCTTGATGCAGGGGAGTCGTCACTGGACCTGGACAATGTGGTGGTCCCTGGTCTGAGCTCCTTCAGCAGCGACGAGGCAGCAATGGCAGTCATTTTGAGTCTGCTGGAGACAGACGCCACCATGGGACAGAGCGGGGAATTTGATGATCTACAATGGCCTTTTAAAAAATAAGTTTCTCAACAAACTAGTGCCAGCCCTGCTATGAAAATTGGCCACAAGGGAGGCCATAAAAAGAAACGTGGTTATATATAGTTTTTTTTTTTTTTTTTTTTGTGAAAGATAAGAAATTGTCCTGCAAAGTGTCTTCCTCACAAACATTGCCCAAGCTGTCCACAGACCCTGACACTGGATAGACAAAGGAGGAGAGGGAGTTCTTTGTGCATTGCTGCTAAAAGACAATGTTAACACAAAATGGGAAAGCTGTAATACTATGTGATTGTTTTATAAGAAATGTCTGTTTTCTCATTTCAGTGTATGAGTGTAGCCTAATCTCTGAAATTGTAAAGTTTTTGTTTTTGTTTTTGTTTTTAAGCAAATCCATGCACAACAAACACCAGTCACCAAGCAACATTTCTAAACCAGCTTCAAAAATGTAAATGGAAAGCTAAAATACAGACAAGGTCACAGTCCCACTTCTTAAGCTACTGACAGTTTTAGCATTTTGCTGTGAAAAAGCCATCAAACCTAGAACTTGACTTAGGAATTGATTTAGGATGGAGAAATAACTTGAATATTTAAGATGAGATGATAAAATCGTCACATTTCTGATTGTTTTGGTCAACAGTGTGAGTTCTGGTCTCTTTATTGATTACATCTTGTAATATTTGCTCTTGTATTTCAGGTGAAACTTTTTGTTCAGGTGAAATAGGAAACACTACAACAATAAGGATGTGTCAAGGTTATTTGACTTTGCAGACAGAGCTATGAAAAATCAGGTTGTGTTTGTTTAGGAACTACATGTAAAACTGACCAGGGGTTTCATTTATAAAGCATACATACATACAGTACATCCCTTTCGATGCAAAGTTTGTGATATATAAAACTATTACTTGAAATGAGCAATCCAATCCAACAAAAAAATCACCTTTGTGCCTCTGACGTTTCCATGATGAGAGATTGAGAAACGATGAAGTTAGTGGAAGTTTATGATTGTTGTATGTACACTTTGAATAAGAATTCCGTGCAAAGTTGTATAAATGAGACCCCTCAGTGCTGGAACAGGGCCAAATAAGTAGGACGAAAGTGTAATCTTTATATTAAGCTTAAAGCGGGATGAATTTTGTTGTTATCTTTGACTAATCAGGACACTACAGATGCCTGGTTTAACCCAAACCTAGAACATGACTTATACCTGCACTATCCTAGGTCAAAATCAACAAAAAGGTAGTATTATCAAAGACAAAACTGAAATATATACTGGGACAAAATTGCATCATGAAAGTCTGTGTTTTGTAGCAGTTTTTAAAATATGGATATTTAATTGGAAATGTTTATTTGTTGTTGAAGAAAAAAAACATTTCAAACTGTCTAAACAAACAATGGCTGTCTAAGCAAACAATGCTGGATTAAATTTAACTTCTTATATTGAAATTCAATGACTTGTTTAACCATTTTAACTTTCATAAACAAGTATTGTTTGAAATGTCATTTGCACTGACCTCTTAAACCCAGAGTCCCTCTATTGGATTTGAATGACATTAATTTACGTCTTTTTCTGTATGTACTGTATTTCTAGTTGAATGTCTAGTAATACTTTGATTGTACTAAATCAGTGTGAACTGATTTGTCCTATTGTTGAATCGTAATATGACATAGTTGCCTTGGACCTGTGTTTTTTTACTCTTTATCAAAGAGAATGATGCTTCAAAAACAAAGCAGATTTGTATTATAGGTGCCGTTTGAAATGGGCACAGACCAGTTGGATGTCACAATGTATTTATGTCTAAAAAGATCTGCTGTTGAGAAACAAGTATCTCTGGAAGTAAAAGGCAAGAGAAGAGTCAACAATGTCTGTGTTTATTAATGACCAACTTAGCCTGTATACTTGTAATAGTTCACACAGCATATGTTTAATGGGCACAATTCAATCTCAGCCCACTTTTAGCAACTACTTATATTTCTAGCTCTATAGGATTTTTGCAGTTACACTAAAATTAACAAATACTTAAAGGTCCCATATTAAGTCAAATTGACTAAAGTGAGCTTTTGACCATGTTAGAATGCCTGTTACCTCATCAACAACATACCAAAGTTGTAAAAATTTGATTAATCATGCTGTCTCTAGCTGCAAAACTCAAAATGCTTTGATTCACATTGTGATGTCATTATATGGTAGTTTTACCAAAACCAGCCCTTTTCGCCTCATTTGAACTGATTTGTCCCATAATCACCTAGAACACATGTGTCAAACTCAAGGCCCGGGGGCCAGATGCGGCCCTCCACCTCATTTTATCCGGCCTCAAGGTCTTATAAGGTCACTTAAATTTTATATTAGTAACAAAAGTAATCTTGGTGTCTTAACCTAAAGAAAAGATTTGTCTAAAACTTAAAGAGTAAGTTATTTTTCAGACTAATGCAGATGTTGGATCAGTAATTGTTCCTTCAAATAAATATACAATAATCAAATACAACTATTATTTGTTTACGTCAAAGATTGGTAAAGTTTATTTTAGTTACAACAGGCCCTTCGAGGACAATCAAGATGCCAATGTGGCCCTTTGTCAAAATGAGTTCGACACCCCTGACCTAAATAAAACTGAGTTGTCTTTTTGTTTTGAGTCTTCTTTTTTGTTTGTTTTTTTCAGTTGAAATTACTGCAAAAAATCTTCATTTTTTCAGTTTAAACAAGACTAAGAGATTACCTGTAGCTGCAAAATGAGGCCAGTTTAAGGCTGGAATTATTTGATTGTAAAGGTGGTGTGTGTGTAGATTAAAAACATGGTAGAGCACTTCCTTTGTTACCATTTATTGACATCACAAGGTGGAGCAGCCTGTTTGAAACTGACAAAAGAATCCAGTTTTTATAATGCGCGGGATTTGTGTTAAACTTGTGTACATGAAGTAAAACAAAACTCCAGCCATGTTTTTGACGAGGAAACAACATATAAAATGGAAACAAATGTACACAATAAAGGCCCTTTAAACTTTGCTTGTGAACTTCACTGGAGGACACTTTTGTGAAAGTCCAAATGTACTCGTGGGGCATCATAAATATTGAAATAAAAACAAATTAAAAGAGCACAATATGCCAGAAGGTAAATGACACTCGAAAAACACAGGAACAAGTGTAGTTTAATTCACATCACCAGCATAGAGAAGAGAAGCAAGAATGGTCAACCAAATGTCTGTACACACATTTTATATAGCCTTAAGAACAAACCTTGCTTCCAAAACCCGAAGCCCTCTAGGTGTTAGAGACAACTTAATAATGGTGCACCACAACACCATACTTAGCACAGATGTTATTTCCATCTGTTAGCCCACGAGGAAGAAAAACAGTCAAACATTTCCCAGTACATTATAGGCCTATAAAGGCTATAACTCACACAGTCCCCCCATTTAAAACGTGCTGTAATTTAATAAGATATTTATAATTACACAACCCAAAATCATCCACAATTGCGTTTCCCTTTAAACATGAACATTTGCTTTGCTTTGGAGAAAAAGAACAAAGGCCCAATGAGCACCCCAAAGCAGGGGAACAGCATTGAGCACTGAAATACATTGCACTTAACTTCTGCGGACACAGGCGAATTTCTGTTGTTGTGGAGATAAAGGATGAAAGGAGATAAGGCCAACACAGGTAAATACACTAGTGTGGCCGACACCACCACAATGAGGAGGCTCTGGACTGCCTGACGTTTCTGAGGTGAGTCTAGGCGATGTTTTTTACCAAGAGAGTTTTGATGAGCTGGAGAAGCCTGCCATAGAGACCACACCATCGTCCCCAAACTCGACAGCATGACAACAAACAGGAATGACACAATGACGGAGACAAGGATAATGTTCTGTATCTCATACATGAACCCTGAAAAGAAATTATTCATTTTATTAAATTATAAGGTGCATGCAGGTTTAACTTTTTATTTTATTGATTTTATTTGGCCTTTGAATTTAACTTTAAGCCTCATAAATGATTGATGGGAACCTTTTAGTTCTGCTGTATTGAACAGGACGTTTTTGTGCACTTTAAGTTTACAATGAACAAAATCGGCATATGCAGTGATGTACTATGTTATATATATATATATATATATATATATATATATTATATATATATATTATATATATATATATATATATATATATAACATAATACACTACATAATACATATATATATACATCATACATATATATATAATATATATATATATATATATATATATATATATATATATATAATATATATATATATATAATAATAGATAGATAGTAATAGATAGATAGATAGATATAGATACTGTATTATACGTTTAATTATTTGCACACAAAAAGTTAGACATCAATTTCTTTAAATATCTAGCTATAAAATCATTGCTTACGTGAGGCTACAGAGAAGTCCACAGTGATGACCCAAACCCCTGCAGACACCATCAGACGGTACTTCCTCTCCCGTATCTTCATATACAGAACAGGTCGACCACAGCTATGTGGCGCTCTAAACACATGCAGGTGAGCAGCAGAGGAGTCCCAATCAAAATGAACGTGTCAAACAGCTGCTTCACATCTTTATGTTCAGGGATAACACCGTGAGTTTGGTTTTTACTACTAGCCGGCACAACTGCAAAAAAAAAAAAAAAAAGACGCGAAGTGTATAATTACATATGACCAATAATCTATTGCATTAATAATGGAAAGAAATTATGATAATATTAACTACTCTCTACTTCACTCTTATTTTTTATACTGTATTATTGTTTACCTATTACTTTTAATAAAACTAAAAAACAGCCCCATCAATACCTCCCCCAGGGCTCCACTGCAAAAGAGATTCTGAATCTCAGTTGACATTCCTAAAAACCTAAAAGGTTAATTAAATTAAAACAGTACATTCATTTTAGGATCCTCATGTTTCCTCTGAGGAGCCCTCTGCACCAGGAACTGTGGTTGGCTGTTGCTGTGTGGCTTGTGGGCCCCAGGAGGTTTGGTTTTGACCGCATCTCTATTCTGGGCAGCTGCTGCTTCTAGTGCAGGTGATTCTTCAGATGGAACTTTCTCATCTTTACCCATCCTTCATGTTTATTTTAAAATACATTTTGCAACATTTTTGAGTATATTTTTACCTATGTATTTACACAAGTAACAAAAAATTGTGCTTTATCCACAATCTGATCTAATGAAATAAAATAAAAAACACAAACATTTGAAAAAAAGAATAGGTTTTAGGCCTACATGGTTCAGCTCTGGTTGTGTTGGACTTGGAAAGCAAGATTCTGGTGATCAAATCCGCAGGAATAATGGTCATGTACATCAAGTTCATGATAACCAGGTTGATACCCAAAACCTGAAAAACATAAGCAGACTTAAGTTTTTCATTATCACAAAACTAACTGTAAAAATGCAGTCTTTGCAATGTATTTCGTCCCTTCAAAACAATTTAGAATTCATATTTGGAGCAGGTCACATTTCTATGATAATATTTGCTGTAGATTGTGGAAGATAAACAATAAGGATAAAGTTCAAAATCTGTGGATCATTTAAATATTTCTTTCAAAAAATGTCTTTAGAGTTATATTGACCTCCTTGTATAAGTTGCGCACCTGTGAGGCAGACAGCGTCTTCCTCTCCCTCAGAAACAGCACCAGCAGAACAGCATTAGCCAAAACTCCTGTTACCAGTATTATATTATCTATCACAAACCACACCGGACCCCAAGAGGCGCTAAAACAATAAACGGTATCAACCACATCTTCATTTGAAGGGGACTGCTCTTTTCCCATTCTGAAAAAAAATAAATAAACAAAAAAATAACAATAATAACCCATTAAATTTAAAATGTTTTGTACATTCACCACATTGTATAAAATGGGATCAAACGCAATTAGCAAAGTGTTGTTTCATGCAAATGTCATCCTGAATTTAACAATTAAACCCTCGATGTTTAAACAGTGTATGTGCTTTCGAAAAATATTTATTTTGAGTTGACACATTTATACATCTATTTAATTGAATCGTGTTTCATTAATACAAGGCACTGTATCCTTTTTTTCTCTCAGTATTCAGGTTTTTGTGTGGAAACAACACTCCAACTGACTCATAAGCATGTTTTAATACTAAATTTAATCTACTTCATTCAAAGTTCAAAGTTCTTTACAGGATGTGTTCACATCTAAACCAGATTTATTAAAATGTATTATTGTCCAATTCTAAATTACTTCATTCAAATTTTCATAATGACAATCAGCTAAATCATGTTTACACAAAAACTAATTAGGATGTCTGAGATTTCCTCCATGAAAACCTTTGTATCCGATGTGTCAGCAAAATAAATGATTTTTAACTTGGCTCTGTTCATTTTTCTAGATCGGCTCTCGTCATTGTGTGCACTTTTGGCAGTTTTTGCACTTAAAATCCATTATTTCTATATGTAATATGAAATTGTTTTTCCTATTCACCTGCAGTGGCTTGCCTGACTGTCCTAATTCTGTAAAAAACAGTCATAATTGCATAGATTAGATAAACAGTTATCACATTTTAAATTGGGTTGGGTAATGCATTAGTAGATTGTGTCATGGTATTTCTTCAATCAGAAAAGCGTGCTGTGACTAAAATTGTTTGAGAAACACCGCTAGACTACCAGACATTTTACCCGATCTCTAATACTCATTATAAGATATTACTTTAAACTTGAAATGAATTAACTAATTAATTGTAAATGTCTTTTATTTAAATGTGTTACCAAATAATTATGAAAACAACACTACATAAAACTGCTTTTAAATGGCAATGCAGATTGTGTGTTCTCACCTGACAGTTCGATGCGCCTGAACTCTGAACTTGGCAAGCTCAACTCAAATGAGAAGGTTTGGGTTTGCTATTTCAGTCTTTAATGCAAAATACAGTCACAACACATCATTTGCACGATTTTTAAATGTTTGTGGCTAGCAAAGGACAAAAGGCGAGTTGGCTATTACTTTGATGGTATAATTGCAACAAAAATGGCTTCACATTATATATACTATTTAATAATAGTATAAGGCCAATAATACATATTTTACACCAGAGTGAACTACTTTTCTACAATGCAAAAAAAGTATTATATATATATATATATATATATATATATATATATATATATATATTATATATATATATATATATATATATTATATATATATATATATATATTATTTATTTATTTTTTTGCCAAAATTATAATTAAGTTACCTCCTAAGAGTACTTCACATTTCCCTCGGAGGTTTGTGGGGTTATTTGACTTGAAAGACTTGTTCTGCTCTAACAAGTAAACAAGAAAAGTGAAGTCAAATGCATGTTGTCCTATAGATTTTTCTGAATTCACACTTGTTTTTGATAGAATGTTAAGTGTCTATAGTGAATGTTACTATTGTGATGCAGATAGAGATAGATTAACAGACTTTATTTGTGCAGTGTACTACATAGCTATACATCATACGTGGATGGGATAGAAGGTCCAAATGGTTCAGGACACAGTATCTGAAATTTGAAGGTTAAGGAAAGTTAGCTTTTATGCTGAAGCATGAAAAAGTATCCAACATTACAAGAAAAAAAAAAAAACGCCTACGGAACTTAAATTTGTCTGTTCAATATATTTACAAAATTATTAGGTATAGTAAGCTATACCTATAGTGTTTCCAGACCAAGACTAGTCAGAAAGGGGAGTTAAAAGAAAGACTAGTTGAATTTATCAATGTTATGAAATCTTAAAGAGCCTGTCAGTGTTTTAACCAATCACCGTGGCAGAAGCATTTGACTGACGTAAACGTCAGCCAATGAGTTTCCAGAGGCTGATCTGTTTACACCAGCCCACTCTTCCGTACAAGGCGTCTGTCTGTTTTGGTGAGTAAAAGAAAGTTCATTGAATCAATTTAATGCATTTTTAATCATTAAACCTTAAAATGAAACGTACCATTCGACGGGTTATCAGTAAATGTATCAAAATCCGTCAAAATATGGAGATGACATCGTGGTATTCCGTGATAAAAAGGCAGTTTGTGTCGTCGTTTTGTGAAGCTTTGTTGACGTTACTTGTTTTGTTGGGAGAGCCTTTACACAAGCGCCACAGCCACGTAAAACTACCGTATCACCTTCTTTTCGTTGTGATCTGAAGATTTTTTCTCAACACAATTTAAAGATAATTTGTTTTTCCTCTACGCAACATAGCTACAATTTTACTGCTCGTTTGTAAATGTCTATTTTATTCTATGTTTGGTTCTAAAATGTAACCAAAGTGTCTTCTGTGCTGTTATAATACAAGTAAAATTACTACTGATAGTTGTTTGTTGTTTACTGTATCTCTAATGAATTTAACAGTTTCAGTATCGACTCTACTGTCTTATCGTTGAATGAATGGCTTGTGATGCGCATGCGCGGAGTCACAGAAAGTTTATAAACAAGAGTGTCACATGATGATAAGATTATGAAATAAGATGAGGCTGAAGCACTGCTCTAGTTGCAATCTAAATACCCTGCTACATTTGCGTTTTCAAAGAGAATGATTGAAAAAGAACAGTGTTGTTTAGTTAAAAACGCTTTTATGAGAGCATGATGTAACAGTGTCTCCCCAGCTCACCCTGAAGCCATTTATAACTTCTATACATTGGACTGGAGCGAGTCGGGTTTCCAACCTTGAGCCTGGGGAAGTTCAGATTTTGTTGTCATCGGATACAGATAATAATAGTAGTACTTATTAGGCTACTAGAATAAGAATGTTCAATATTACTTATTGATGTGATTCCATTTTATGTCACAAAGCTCAATAAAAAGTGAGAATAATTATTCACCTTGGCAGGGAAAAATTGTAGTTTTTGTGGGTATGTTTTGTGGGTATGCTTTATGAGTGACATATATGCACATGTACATGTGTAATTTTTAAATTCTACATGTAATTGTAATTAAATACATTTAAGTAAGAGTTAACTGGACAGTTATACAAACACATCCAATAAGCAGATTGACATCTAAAGCAATTTCTTTCTCCTTTTATTACACACTCACGTATTATATTTTGTAAAGTGTCTTGCCTGAGAACTCAACAACAAATTGCACTTTTACTTCAAAATATATTTATGTATTTTCAAAATCAAGATCAGAAAGTCAATAAACATCCAAAAGTAACTCTAGCAAGCCAGGTTCATGCCATCCTGCAGACAATTGAAAGCCCACCAGGAGTTATTTAACTTATCAAAATTAATGTCTGTGTTTCAGTGACTCTCTGTGGAAACCATGGTGTGGGAGGTGGTGACTTCGACGTCCAGTGTGATTAAACACAACAAGAGTGACTCAGAAACTCAATGTGAACAAACAGGTACATCTGACTAACTCACTATAAACCCAAACTACAGCATCATGACACCTCTATTTGTTGAAAATGCAAATAATTACTGCCTAAGTATATTGAAAAAGTCCAACTAACTTGAAATTGTGTTGATTTTCTAACTCTCTGATTAACAACTATAAGCAGTTGTTTTTATTTTTCTCCCTACAACAATAAATTAGTTTGAAATGAACAAACAAACAAACAAACAAACAAAAAACAAACAAACAAACAAAAACTTAACTACTGTAACTATTAAAGTCAAATTGCATTGTTCTTTTCCTACTTCAGAGATGATGCCTGTCGATGATGATGCCTTAAGTGATCAGTTTCGCTGTGAGGAGCATTTTTCCTCTCCATCAATACCGACCAGTGACAGCTACATAGAATATGGTAACTTTAAATCTGTATTTCTTCATTTTTTCTGAACATGACCTTTTAATTAGTTGCTTGATTTTATTGAGTTATTTCTTACTTTGTGAGGACAATTACCAGAGGTAGAAACCAATAAATACTGTTCTGTGGCAACTTCAGCATCTTAGCTTTGTTTCCCATTCTGGTAATTTGCTTTGAGTCTTTTCCACTCTTTAACTCCATTGTATGTTTATTTTCTGTAGTCTTAAATAAAATAGCCAGGGGTGTCGGACTGGGGGGGTAAATGGTGCTAGTTTCCCCGGGGCCCAGGGCAGGATAGGGCCCTCAAAAGTATAATTTTCCTTGTGAGATTGATTGTTCCTCTAAATGTAATTATTTGTGATATCAGAGAGCTCCATCTCTCATTAAACCGTAGCACATGGACTTTGCCCATAGAAAATAGAATGAATGCAGTGGTTCCAACATAGTTTGCCATAGTTTCAACATTATTGGCGCTAAAAGTCTTGAAAGTTAGCATCATAAAACATTCTATTTTATTTGCTGAAGTCTGTAAAATAACACTGTGTGGAAAAACGCAATGGCTAAATGACAAAGCGTGGTAAATAATTAAACACAAGATAATGTAGTAGGGGCCCATAAACAAAGTTTGTACCTGGGGCCAGAATTTTGTGCTACGTCCCTGAAAATAGCTGTAGTAAAATTGAAAACTTGTTGCTAGGTAACAGTTATGGAATTAAGTTTACCCATGTCATATCTGCTGACCACATTGAGAAAAGAAGTAACATTACAAACATCGGTAAAAATGTTTAACAAGTAAAAATTTAGTAAGCACATTTTTCAAGCAGTTACTATGTGTTGCTCATTTGCACAATACAAAGTGATTGTTCACAAATTAGAGGTCTTGTTTGGTTTCAGATGACCTGCCGGAACTGCAGCAGGTCCCAGAGAACACACCCCTTGTGTTTCAGATCAAGGCTGGAGTGTCCCACCAAGAAGTGACCTCTGACCCCGATACACAGAGACTGACCCAACTGGCTCTGATTGCTACAGGACCACAGAGTCCCTTGCTGCAGGAGGACACACACTGCAGGTGAGAAAGATTCAGGGGCCAATAACATGCACATTTTTATTTTTTCCTGTTGGCTTGTCATGACAGTTTTATTTTATTCACACACACATAACACAAAACTTAAAAACATCCTAAAAACTATTCCAACTTGGGATTTCATCAGGTGGTAAAACTTTCTATGCCAATCCCAGGTTAATAAAAGGCAAAACATTGGTTATTGTAATGTATTTTTGAGTACACCATGTTCATCTGCAGCTAAAGCAAACAATGAACTTTCAAACTTCCACTTGATGACATCACACTGTGAAACAAAGCATTTAGAGCTTAGCAGATGTAGTAGACAATGTGATACTGCTGATACTGTAGGACTGCTCAATCATGTGAATGAAACAAAATACAACTCAGGACAAGTGTTTGGTGATGTAACAATAATTAAACATGACTAAGGTCTCAAAGGAGTCCATTTTGTGAACAATAGGATCATTAATTAATCAATAATTAATGTTTTACTCAGTCTAGTGTGCATTGTGGAGCGTTGTTTTCAAATTTTAAATGTGATGATCACATACAAACGGAGTTTTATATGTTTAAATTCTGATTATCTTTTATACATTAAGAGATCTATAAATATAATTTCTTTTGTAAAAATGTTATTCCATTTTAGACTTGAGCCATTTCCACCAGTCAGTGATCAGCTTTTTGTCCTCCGTCAATAATGTGGTTTGAAGCATAGTTCAAACTTACGAGAGAGAAATTTGATTTTCACTTTAGCAATAGAACCAAACTTGTAATGAGTAAACATATCCACCTTGAATCTCAATTTTTTTTGTATATCTCTCTTTTTAAAACATTTATTTTGTAGCTCATCTTCTTTCAGCTGCAGCAGAGATCTTCATTCATACGCTCGACCTCCTCCTGAGGCTGACCACAGTTTGTCTCCCTCTAGAGGCTGTGTCAGAGAGCGCCGACACAGCAGGGTACTTTTCCACTTAAGAAATACAATGTTTAATGTTACATTTTATTTTAATATGACTGTTCTCAGACAAATGCAATTTTTCTACAGACAAGCAGTGAGTGTGGCTCTGCTCGTTCAACCCGCTCCTCTCTCTCAGATGATGAAGACATGGACTGGAACTTTCCTGGCCCTCCACTGTCTGGCACTGTTTTATTAAAGGTGGGGTTTAATACTCCCCCTTCATCTGTCCTTCTCTTTTACCATAGGGCTATGCAATTATTTGTAATACTTGCATCAAGCCTTGTTTTAGATATACAAATGTAGGCAAAGATAAATGTATGTAACCAGTTCTAACCTCGGTTGCAATAACAAAATTACAACTGCAGTAGTTATTTAGACAGGACAATGTGTTATGCAAACTGAAACAATATTGTTCTTTTATAGGAGGAAAGATTAACATAATAATCATAGCTCAGGTCTCTATAAAGCACCTTTCAGAGACGTGATAGTATTACTTCAGCGGTACATTATCAATCTCCTTCGGTCAAATGTCACTGCTCCTGGGATGTCATGAAATATGCTTTGAGAAATAATTTTGAAACACAAACTGAAGATGTAATCACAGTTGTATTACATCTTCTAAAAATTATGTAAGTGTTTCTTCTTGTCATAGGCACTCGGTTACGTTTTCTTAACAACAGTAAAAAGGATTGGCAAGACATTGAGGACCTAAACAAGTACGAGCTTTCTGAAGAGGAGGAACAAACTTTCAAGGTATATTTTCATGTAGCTACAATTACAGAAAAAAAAAATTATTCATTTTAATCATGAACTAGAACAAAGCATCAGAATGTTTAAATGTAAAAACAAATTCTCCCTTTGAGTTTTAGCGTGTTCTCCTCCTCAGAGTTAAACTAGGCTCATGGCACATGAACCTAACCTATTTCGTCTTTCTTTCCAGAGTTACGGCTCAGAAGGGCTGCAGCTTATGGAATATTCTGAGACCGTGTCTTGTGATCAGCCAGTACTTGAGTTGACCTTTAACCCCGGACCATTTGGACACAGTTTCCTTACAGCGCGGTGCCAACTTGACCATCCATTCTATGTCAAAAACAAAGGTACAGCTCAACACTAATATGTAATAAATTAGGTGATTTTCTCGTTCTCATGTGTCATTTATGCTGAACAGTTGCAAAACTAGGAGAGTAGAACTATGAAATCTGTTTCAGTACTTTTTTGGCCACATTTTTGTCCATGGAGCTTTTGCTTCACACAGGCAGGCATGTAACAGCACATTTCCACTCCTTCTGACTGTTAATGTTCAGTTTAGCAGCTCAGTTGCTTAAGATAGTTGGAGATTTAGAACACATCAACTTCCCACATCACTGACTACCTTCGACACATGGACTCAAGAGGAAACATTTTTTAAGGAGAGAAATCATCTACCCAACGTCTGTATCAGTGACAACTGTGAGCGCTTATCTGTAGTGCTTTTCTTTTGGACCTCAGGTACAAACCACATTGTAGACATTCATTTTTGTTTCTTAGAGTAGTAGTTGCAGTTGTGTCTTTAGCTTTTATACAGGAGAAAATGTCACTGATTTATATGAACTTTGCCACTGTCACTGTCAAAATTCCAGATGTTGTGATGTAACATACATAATCTCAGTATTTAATCCCATTAGAGTAACTTTTTTTTTTTACTGTTTTCTCAGGCTGGTCCTCGTTCCACCCTAGCCTGACCGTGGTGAATTATGGGATACCGTGCTATGAGATGGAAGTGGGAGACGTGTGCTTGCCTCCGGGACACAGAGATGCCAAACACATGGACGAGTCATCGGTACTGGACACTTTCAGGAGGTAAAGAGCAGCCTTTGAATGTGCTGATGTGGTTTAGTGCTGGTTTGACACAGTGTTGAATGTCTCAGTTACTCGTTCACACCTCGGGACTCGTCGGCGGTGTATGTGCTCAGCAGTATGGCCCGACGGAGGAGGGAGTCCCAGTCCAGCTCAGACACTGTGTCTCCAGACAGAAACACACCACAAAGTATGTAACTGTATTTATTTCAAGGACATTTTTTATTTTAATGTGTGCAATTTTAATGTTTTATTTTGTTAACGGGCAACTGAATTCTATTAAGGTAGATCAATACACTATATCTGCCTGTTATTCATTGATTATATTGCTATTGTGCTCTTGAAATAATGCTATAGTCTGCCTGGATTTGGAATTAGCAAGCCATAGGAGAGCAGAAAAAATAGACTAGGTTACTAGCTGGCTAATGTTAGCCTGTAGTTTTTAACGCAACTTGACAGCAGGAATAGGCACTGATCAGTCACTACATTACATACATAACAGACTTTTAGACCACCAAGTAGAATAAAATGTACAATAAAATGCAAATATACAGTATCTGATCCTAAATGATCCATGGAACAAGTGTGAATGAAGCTGTTTTTGCTGATAGAAGAATGGTGTTTTCCATACCTGTCCTTTGGGAATTGTTTTCAAAAATAAAATATATTTGCTTTAAATGTATGCTAATTTGTTGCTGTGAAATGCTTGTGGTCTTGCAGGTTCACACAGACCAGGCCCGTCTAACACTCATCATCACAAACAAATCAAAGAACAGAACAAACCATCAGGAAGTAATGTTGCCACATCCTCCAAGAGTAAACGGCCGATGAATGCCTTCATGTTGTTTGCCAAGAAGTACAGGGTTCAGTACACACAGATGTATCCAGGCAAAGACAACAGGTGCGCATGAACATGAATTTATACTCTCAGTCCGATCTTGCCCCTTTGTCTTAGCCGGTCTTAGCCTTGGTCTTAAGTATTCCTCTGTTGGCCACTAGTGGCTCTCTCCAAGCTCTATACACTGTCAGTATAGAAGGTGTGGCTCCAGCCAGATGTGAGGGGGTGCAGTTTTTTTCATTGAACCTGACACATGCTCACGCCTGTGACAAGTGAGCAGCTGCTTTAGGATTACAGGCAAAAGAGAACTGTAGCAGCAGCTTCAGTTTGAAAAAAAAACCCTGCAATAATAGAAATCTTTTGGTGAAAGTCTATTTACTTGACAGACTTGATCAACTTTGTCTAAAAATGAGGCCAACATTTTTTTAACATGTTGACACATAAAAAATTGTTTAAAAAATACATGATGGCCTCTTTGGCCTTTCCATAGCATTCACACTGACCCATGTTCACTCTCACATCTGATTATCTTTTTTATTAAGTCAACAAGCTTTATGTAAAAGAAAAGACACATTTTAGACAAAGTTGTTAAAGTCTGTCAAGTACATAGACTTTCACCAAATAGATTTCTATTATTACAGTTTTTTTCCAAACTGAAGCTGCTGCTACAGTTCTCTTTTGCCTGTGATCCTAAAGCAGCTGCTCACTTGTCACAGCCGTGAGCATGTGTCAGGTTCAATGAAAAAAACTGCACCCTCACATCTGGCTGGAGCCACACCTTCTACACTGACAGTGTATAGAGCTTGGAGAGAGCCACTAGTGGCCAACAGAGGAATAATTAAGACCAAGGCTAAGACCGGCTAAGACAAAAGGGCAAGATCGGGCTGTCTATGTACCTCATTTATCACCCACGCATATGCTGCTGATGAGTGTTATATTTACAATTGGAAGATGTACATATAACATTATCCACACTATTGTTAGTGTTTGTAAAACACAAATGTTAGTTGTGTCAGGTTTTGCATGATAAATGAAGCTCCATGGCTTTATGTAAATGATTGAGATATGTTGTATGTCTGTGTTTAGAGCGATCAGTGTGCTGCTGGGTGAGAGATGGAAGAAGCTGCGCAATGAGGAGCGCAAAGTCTTCACAATTCAGGCCAAAGCATTAGCTGACGAGCAGAAGAGGATCAACCCAGACTGTTGGAAACGCAAACGCACCAACTCAGTGAGTACTAATATAGTTCAGAAAACAAAAGCATGTACCGTTAACTAAAAAAGTTTGAAAAAAGAAAAACAAGGCTAGCACAAAAAAAAGTGGAAGACTATTAAATCAAGCCACACAACTTCTGTGTAGACTTAAAAACTCAACACTAGACAATAAAATGCTTGATATTGAAATTTAAAAGTAGATTTTGAAGCGTAAACGTAAAATTCACTACTTATGTTTAATTTTTCAGGGATATAAATGGAATGAGATGTGAAGGGAAAAAAGACTATTAAACCTTTTGCAAGAAGGTCTAAAGAAGATGGTACCTTGGTTTTTACAAGCCCAATTCAAGCTTACCAATCAGATCTAGATAAAGACTGTGAATAAATTAAAATAGCAAATGTATTCATTAATTCATTCATCTTTCATTATAAATATACAGTACCTTTATTTTTTTTATCTTTATTTGACTCAGTCTCTTTTCCAAGGGTGAACTGGGTGAACTGAAATGAACGATTATAGAGACATTTACATAAAGACAAACAGAAATACTGTAAAAAAAAAAAAAAAAAAAAAAAAAAAATAATAATAATAGCAAAGCAACAACTAAAAAAAATTAAATTCATTTTAGCACTTTTAATATACTAATACAAACTTAGTAAACATCTGGCTGCGCTTAATCTCACTAAGCATAAAAAAGTCAGAATTTGTTGAAATAAATACTAATCTAATTTGTTTTGTAATTTAAAAATGTCTCTGAAAGTAAGATGAATAAGATTTTATTTCTTGATTTAACATTCGTCTTGATTGGTTTTGTGAGATTTTCAAAGTAATAGATCACTTTAGTCGTGCTTATGTCTCACGTTAGTTCCAACTCTGACCAGTGGTGCTGTTGTATCTTTGAGCGTGACACCACCACCTTTTGTATGAATGTGGCTGGTGGAGACTTTTACAAATGTGCCTTTTGTTTTTTTGTCTTACAGGGCTCACAAGCAAACTGAACCACGACAGACACAGCCACATGTAGCCAGTTCTTTATCGACAGACTTTTTATATTGTCACGGTGTTTTTGCTTCAATCAGGTAAACTTTTTGTAAATATTGGTGCAAAGTCTTTCAAACAACTACTTGATTTTATAAAATAGAGAAGAACAGTATTTTGGCTCATATTGCTTCTTGAGCTATTTATTGCACAGATGTTAACTAATTGAGTTAGCAAATGGGTTGTTTTCTTTAGTTTCTAGACAATTTTCTTCAAATGTGTTCACTTTTTCCATATAATTTCAAAAGATTTGTTTTACTGTCTTTTAACTCTATGTCAACGTCTATTATCGATACATTTTATGGTTTGTTATTCAGGAACTGTAGGTGTTTAGCCAAACCAAATTCTTTTCTTTTTAAAGTATGTAAATAGAACTGTTAAATCCATGACAAAATATCCTTTATGCCCAAAATTTACAAAATAATTTCTCAGTATGTTAGCATATTTAGCAAGTGAAAGGTAAATGGATGACTTTCTGTCAATTTCATGTTAAAATGTTAAATTATACATAGCAAAATACGACAAAACTACAGTACATTAAAACACATAGTAAGAGATCACATTTAAAAGCTGCAACAAAAATGAATGAGCCAGTAAATTTCAAACGTGAGCCATGGTAAGCAAACAAAAAGCTTTATATCAAACTCTAGATGAACCACCAGAATCAATGAAATCATACAAACATTCCTTAGCTACAGTTTCTACAAAAAAACTCTAAACTGACCTCAAAAACAAAAGATCTTTTATGTATTAAATTACTATGTAGAAAACCATTTGTGCCTTCTTGGTGGATGTTGCCATTTAAACATATATTTTGTTATTTACTATCTTTTAACAGTGATTAAACCTGACACAAACCCAGAGACATTAATAACAGAAAATAAACCCCTAAGCTACCTACATTCAACAGTTCAAATCTAGAAAGTTAAATTTACTGTCAATTTAACTAAACAAACAACTGATGGTGAATTTCGACATTTATTACAAATTTTAATCTTAACATTAATCATAAAGTAAAAGAACACTTTGAACATTAGACTTTAGACTGTTGAATTTGAAATAATATATTGGCCTGAAGATGAGAAAAATAGTACAATTTTGACTGAATTTTAAGGTAAAGACAGGTTTAAAAATTCAGCGTTGCCGAAATCGCCAACATTTTTAAAATCAAACTTTTCCAAACATTTAATGTTTAGTTAGTACAAAACAGGTAAATAAACATGTTTGGGACAAAGTGACTGAAGTATACTTTACAAACCACTTTGTGTGACATATTCTTGTGCTTTCATTTGTGTGCTGCTTATCCTTTGGTGTGTACATATTAAAGGTGCATTACGTAACATTTTTGGTGAAGGGTCTGCAATCACCTTTTGTAAATGGAAATGTCATTGCTTTGCTTATAGAATGCTACACAGTATAGCTTTATCTCCATGGAGCATCAGGCCAAGTTGGAAGTCAGATCAGCGGAGAGGGGCATCTGCTCATTGTAATAAGTCATGTATTTAGGCATTTTTGAGCAATAAAAACACACATAGTAACATGAATTCTGGATATATGTTTAATAGGAAACCTTTTGATTTTTTCACAAAGGTACGACCAGATTAAAACGCTGCCTATGTTAGGCCCTAAGTAAGAGCTTACATTGGTTTAAAATGAATCAATGAGGTAAGAAAAATTGCAAATCATATATGAGGCACTTGTAAATTATGCTTAGACAAAAGGTCAACTAAAACATGAATAGATTATCTGTAAATAAAACAAATATTCAAACTGCAAAAGTCCTCAAGCACCACCAGAAACAGCCTGAGTACCACCAGTGGTACACACCCCTCAGTGTGAGAAACACTGGTCTAGGCAACGCAATACCATCACCATGGAGACTGGCAGAGTATGTTAGTTTTAGTTGGAGGGTTGTAACTGAACAAGGATAAGATATTGTGTAACATTCAATGCAAAGCCATCCTCCATCAGAAGTTACATGGTACACCTTTAATTATCTAAATATTTAGTTTAATAATACAGACTTATCTAATGTAAGGGCTTTGAAAACATTAACACATGTAGCTACTTATTTCTAATGCACTATATTCACTTTATCTAATGGTATGTTGCATATGTTGATACATTTTAATATCATAGAGATATATTTTTGAACTTTATTTCTTGGAGACATGCTAATAATTGAATATGTTCTGTGTTTTCATGACATAAAGTGATGTACAGGTCAAATATGGGACAATGCAATAATGTATGACTTAATGAATAAAAGCATGATACATTATTTCAGTCTGCAAATACTTTTATTTTGAAACAAGTATTTATTCATTTCTGTACAGTGCTAAATCAGATGAGGAAATAATCAATTATTGTATTACAAACATCTAAATCACCAAATAGAAATTCATAATTGTATATTTTAGGTAAATTTCTACAAAATAGTCTCATAGTAAAATAGAAATATTCAAAGGTACAGTATAAACAATAGACAGTAGTTTGGCCTTAGTGTTAATTTGTTATATTTACATAAAAATACATGCATTACAAAGTCGTGCTGCTTAAATCAGTGTCATGTGGCTTAATGTAATTGACTGAAAATACAATGAATATATATACGTACATGTATAAAGGTAAGTGTTGATCCTTGGCTTCACAGTATTTGATCTGATGTGGAGAGAATATTGGCACTTGGTGTTTCAACATGTTTTCATAGAAATTCACTGTTCTTGTCACAGCCTAGCCTGGTTAGTTTGGGTAGTTTTTACTCAATTTACTTGAGAAAACATAAAGTAAGTGCCCTCAAGTATGTTTTGGTTATTCTACCCATTTTTAGTTGCTTCATAGACAACATTGCCACAATAAATGTCATTGAGAAAGAAAAAATTTGCCAAATTTGTGAAGTAACCATCAAATGTTAAGAGAAAAAAAGCATACTGCATTAATTCACACCAGCTGGGTGTCAATGGTACTTCATTCACAATATTCTCTCCATATAAATCTAGTTTACTCTCAATCTATCTACATAACTCTTTCAAGTGTCTTTTGTAACAGTCCATTTACCCTTCTTAATGAATTGGATGAATACAATATATTTCAAATTCCAAAATATACACAAAATTTGTGTTAAAAGTACATTTTGGCTTTAGTCACAGTCATTTTATTGAAACAGTAATGGCGTTACAGAGTACAGAAGGCACACAGTAGTAATAGGAGTTAATGTTCAAATAGAAATGGGATAATAGGTAAATTTATAAGCTTAAAAACTTGAAAATAGATTTGTAGTAAGAAACCCAAAAAAGAGCCTGCTGGTGGAGCTATTCATGGTTTTAGATTAATCCGCACATGACAGGATTTTTCTAAATATGATAAAGTTTGGTAGAATACCTCAAATGATAAATACTTTTTATAGTTTTACCAGAACTACAGAGAGTAGTACTGCAGGTATAATTTGCACTTGCACTTGCCACAGAATAGAGCTGATTATACGATTCATTAAGGGAGTGAGGAAAAATGTTTCTACAAGCTTTCTATCTTTTTAGAGCTGACATAACACGCAGCGAGTGTACAGTGTACAGAAGACGTAGCCTGCAGTCAGTACCATACATACAGTATGTTAGTGTGGAAAAACAAAAATGGAAACTGAACTACGTAGTTGTAAAGTGGTGTTGGTCCACTAAGTGTCACAGCATTAGTCTATAGTGCTTTTGATTGAAAATAATCTCTTCTGAAATGCTTCAGGTGACAGCAGTACTAGAGTGTAAATATAGTTTCTACATAAGTGACTCCAGGCTCTCTGCATGCTTGTTTGGCCTAATGCGACCGTCCCGTTGGTGTCTGGACTCTGCAGAACCTCCTGATCCTCCTGACTGCTCACCAGACTTAGAACAGCTCGGTACAGAAACTGGAACTGTTCCTACCAAGACACAACACACAGAAAACTATTAAAACTATTACAATGACTGGTCTTAAAGACACATTTGGCGATATCAATAGCAATTTGAAAAACAACTGTTGCTCTTGACTCAGTGCTCCTCAACCTCCAGAGTGAACACCTGCCAAAAGACTTGAACTAAATAAAAACATGTCAGACTGAATTGTCATAAGCACAAATAATCTACAGCCACAATCAAAATCCTGAAATATTCATTAAGAGCTAAACTCAGTAATCTTTCATATTTTACTGTGTGGTGATACAACTATCCAGGTACTACTTATTCTTCAACGTCCACTAATTTATCTGTGGATTAGCACTGCCATTGTAATGGTATAACATCTCATTAAGTAGGCTAAAAATGTTCACTCTTCAGACTACTCTGGACAGAGTCTATGTAACTCTATGTTTTATTTTTATGGTTCTTGAAAAAACATTGAAAATGGGGATATATTTTATAGAATGCCAGTAGTTTTTAATTTAACTTAGCGGCAGTTAACTTACACATTGATTGTTTATCCGTCAGATCTGGTTTATGAGTCTCTGTAATTACTTAGCTTATCACCATGAAACCTAAAACTTTAGGTTAGGTTTAGGTTTTGTCAATTCCAATTAAATCCAAATAAATAAAATAATAATCAGAAAGTGGTACCATCATTCAACTCCAAAGAAGGTCTTGAAGGTCAGTTGAAAGAATATTAAGCAGTGAAACACATTTGTGGAACCAATGTCAAAAAAGCAATGAAAAGGTTCAAAGTTATATGAATTTGGGGTATTTATTTAAATCTTGTGTCTCTCACATAGAGTGACATAGGCAAAAGTGCTTATCATTCTACCGCCGTTAAAATTTTTTAAGTGCAACAGAAAGAAAGAATATCTCTCTTTTACTAACCAAATCGTTGAAAACTCCTGGCCTCATGAGGTTGGTCATTCGAGCCACGAGATACACATCCACAGCGCCCTCCTCCTGCAGCTGACTGTACAGTGTGGTGAGAGCGCAAAACAGGCCGGACACAGGGCCACCCATTCTGGGAAAACAAACAAGATGGTAGTAACTTCATGCAATTTAAAAGTATTTTAAAACTGAATAGTAAAAGAAACTTTCTTAAAACTTTTTTTTCCTATCTAAATGATTTTCTACTAAATTATTTCATCTCATCCAATTGTCCACCATAAAAGTGACAGCTTTAGATAGAGCAGTTGTACTAAACACCATGAGATAACAATGGTGCAAGTGTCATTACATTAATTGTATTGACACCATTGACACTTGTACCACTTGTGTTCCCACTTGGTGGTGGATGGAGCTTGAGGCGCCAGGTGTTTAGGCAAATCGCCTCTGCTGAGCTGCCCCAGGGCTGCTTACTATCACTGAATGGGGAGGGGAGAGTTTCATCTCACTGTGAAGTGCTTTGTGACTTTGTCTGTGAAAAGTGCTATACAAATAAAGCTTACAGTACTTACTTACTATAAACTAATTAAAGCATGCAAACAGAAACATTTTAGAACGCTATAAAAAATCCTTTGTCATTTGTTTTGGCGAGCTCTTTCTGTTTAAAAACTCACAAGTCATGCACCAGTGTCTGTCCCTGTAAATGCCGGCTGTGCTCTGTCACCACGTTTATCAAGTCAAAACTGTTCCGAATGGGACTGTCAGGGTTGGGCCAGCAGGTGGCGCTGTACTGCCTCACCTCCACCACATAATTACTCTACAAAGATCAAAAACAGCGCATAGTATTTGTTTATAGTGATGGACATTTGAGAGTTACTAAAGGAGAAACAGTTTTACCTGTGGACAGTGCAGTTTAAAGTCTTGTACTAAAAGTGTCTCTTCGCCGGACAAACAGACATGCTCCTCTGATGAAAATGACACAGTGAAATCCTTGAAGTTGATTGGTCGATCTCTGCTTGGACAGTACACGAGTCCTGAATCCTCTTCAGACTAATGACGCAAAAGAGTAGTAAGTGTAAACCTGTATGTGGCTTTTCTCCTATTTGTCTCATTTATTGTTAGTAGCGCCTTTTCTCTTGATATATCGAGAAGCAACTACCCATTCACAGACAAACTTATACCAGATTCCACTGATATTCAGAACAAGTTAGATGACCAAACACCAGTGATCTTTATTAAACAATGCAGTGTGAAATAGGTCTGAGAGCAGGAATCAAACTTATGATGCTGTTGTCAGCTGCACATGGAACCTGGCATTTGTGCTTGAAAGAAAGTGGATTTGACCCACCACTAAGAAATGTGACATTTTAAAGTTGCTCATAAATAGTAATGATATAAAGAATAACAAAATAAACTGAAATATGTGTTTTTAATCTACTCTTCTTATGCATGAAAAAATGAAACACAGATGCATCTGAGCACTTGATCTTACCTGAGCATGTGCATCAGTGAGAGAAACCACAGTGCGGATGTTGTTTTCTAAAACCATTCTCCAGAAATCCTCCACAGTGGAGCTGAGGGGAGTCTGACTTACAATAAACTCTCTGCACTGATGGTGGCCCTGGTTTAAAACACACAGTTAAAATAACGTCTTACAACGATCATTAGAAAGGTACAGCAAGTGTGTTACCATGACGTATGAAGCATTTATGTAGCCTGTAGAGTTTGTGTCGGAGGTTGTGAGACAAACTCGAGATCTTTCCACTAAAACAAACAACACACACAGTACTTTTGATCAAACTGTAAATCATAATGGCAATTCAAAACAACTTTGATACATGTTAAAAGTAATATGTGAATACCGTAATGTTTGTGCAGTTCTCACCTGGCATGAGTGCTTTGGCCCTGTTCCTCTCAGCATTTCCTTCTTTCAGAGCTGTGCTGTAGTCTGCATGTTTGGCCTGGCGTTGACTGATCAGCTGCAACACACAAAATTATACATTGTATGTGTTATTAAAGTCTAGAATTTGAGAATGTCATGATCTCAAGTGGGCCTATGTCACTCAACAACAATGACAACATTAACAACAACATGATAGTTACAACTTCACCTTGAACTGTTTGTCCATACGAGTGCGTCCAGAAAGCCCGGCGTAAGCAGCTCAGACACATAACTGTGCAAAAGGTCAGAGGTCACAGACGTTTCTCGACTCAAAATGGCCTCTACAAGTGCGTCATGGATAAACACATATTGCTCCTGCAACACAGAAAAATATGACAAAATGAGAGATTCTGTATTTAGCAAAAGTTTATGCAGTGGCTGGTGTAATGTTGTCCTGCCTACCTCGGTTTGAACCAAGAAGTTCCTCTGGGTGCGCACGTGTTTAAGGAAGCCCAGTACGTTGACTGAGTTCTGGTCTTGGATCTGCTGCAGCATGCTGTCTATTACTATGTAGGTTCCTGTCCTGCCCACGCCAGCACTGACACAGGACAGCAATATGTCAGGTAATTTTAAATCACTGAAAGACTGTCTACAGTGTCATTTGCACTGAGCTTCTGCTAAGCCATAGCAATACCACACATGCTATGACTACTGTTAATACCAGTGAATTTCACCATTGTGGGACAAAAGGATATCTTAAAAAATAGTGTTGTTAGAATAAATTAAAGGTCATACCCAATATGAAGCATTATTTACCTGCAGTGGACCAGGACGGGACCCATGTCCTGAGTCCGGGAATGAGAGGATGTCCTGATGAAGGACAGCACTGGGAGAGTGTACTCCGGGACCCCCATGTCCGGCCATTGAGTGTAGTGATAGTGCAACACGGTGTGGTCCTCGTTTCTTTGGGACTGTAGAGAGAACAGAGTAAATACTGGGCACAGAAAACTACCTAATAATGAGACTAATTTACAATTTTGAATGAATGTGGCTGTAATGGATGCACCTTGGCTTAGTTTTGACTCAACAATGAAATTTATATTACTAATTGAACTTTTCACCTCATTCTAAAAGTAACTTCGTGGTGTTAAAATCCTACATCTAACAGGAATTCATAAACTAATTGATAATGACTAACAGCTGCTAAAATGCTATGTCTCATACCATTTTCACCTCACAGGGTGGAAGTGAAAAAGAGTTTTTGTTAAAGATGTTTAATTTGGGGTTTCTTTAACTAGAATGTCATTGCAGACGTGGGCTAATTGGCATAGGATCCACCCTCAACATCTCAACACAAAAACAAGACAAAATGTTTCATTTTATTTCCCCTTGTTAACAAAATTTGTGTTAAAAGTCTAAATCAAGAACTAAGGAGCTGTCCACTAGTTTGAGTAACAATATATGACAATTTGTCAGCACCCCCAATTCTACTATTGGGGGCATGAACTGTGCGGGCCGTCTGTCATCCAGGACACCAACTCTGGCACAGATCTGCTGGTACACTTGTGAATGATCTGATAGAGCCTGGTGTCATTCTACGCCCACATTTCCAGCCTTCTCATGGTAAGACTTGACTCAATGCACTGTGGCCTTTTATGCATGAAGTAAAGGCATACATTTCATCGTCTACGCCAGGGTCTCTAACCTTTTTCGATAGGAGAGTTAAAAACAAAACTAGCAATGAGCTACTAATATTATACGATTACATTAAACTGAAGTCAAATGGGGCAGACACTATTTTTCTGCCCAATTCAGCTATTCACAAGTCTATGAGAGGAACATGTGGATTTAATCGTGTGCAAAAAGGTGTGAACATCTAAAAGAACCAGAGTACTTTACTTTTACAAATTATGAAAAGAATATGTTTCAATTAAATGCAATAAAATCAAAATTATGTTCTGAATTTGTTTTTTAATATTGCCCATCCTTGCCAACAAATAAAGTATTAGCATGATAAGGTACTATTTTATGTTTACCTTTGAAGTGTCTCTCACTGAGAGTGTCCTCAGAGTGTAGTAGGCCAGAGTCTTGGTGCTCTTTAGAGAAATCTGGTATGGCCCATAGTCCTCCTCACAGTCTTCGGGCCAGTACTGATCACACTTTGTCTGAACAAACAACTCAAATAAGTATTATGTTTAAACTCCAGTTTTTAAGGTAAGACTTAGACATACTCTTCCTTTCTCTTTGAGGTTGGTGATCATTATTATAACTCCAATGTTTTGTTGCCAGATCATTCTCCAGAAATCCTCTCGACTGGCTCTAAGAGGGCCCTGAGCAGCAATGTAAGCTCTGCTCCTTTCATAGCCCTGAACACAATCAAATATTGTAGTGTCATTTAGTGATCCACATAGACAAAGAGAAGAACATGCAAACTCGACACAAAAATACTTATAATTGAATACTATGAAAATCTTTTTATGTCTTTCTTTATGTCTTTTCTTTTTTTCTTCTTTTTTCATGGTTTGATTTTCATTCTCTAAAATTCCCAGAAAAACAAAACAAAACAAAAAAAAAAAACCCTGCACATTTTATACCCTTAAGACGGATTATTTACTAGTCAAACTCACATCGACAAAGTTAGCATTGATGTAGTCTCCACAGCCTTCTCTGTTCAGACTGTTGGAGAGCTTCACTCGGCTGTGGTCATCTGAAAGAAGAAAATGCTATGTTTACACACAGTTAAATTATTAGCTTTACACAAATAAGTAATCACAGTTTTGTGGCTCGTACAGGCCAAGATGTTAATGTAGCGATTCTTGCTCTTGTTGTCTGGATGGTTCGAGCTGTCTGAGGTGATGCCCATGTCCACAGTACACGCCTGCACTTCCTGAAATCACACACAAAGACATGTATTTATTTTTGCTATATACTATACTATCTACTATGCTATGCTATGCTATGCTATAATAAAATATAATATCTCCCTCTTTGAGATTAGCCTGCCCTAGCCTTTTCTCTCAACCAAATACTCTAACTCTACAGGTTTAAACTCTAGGTGCTCCCTCTGTCCAAACATGGAGTTCATATATTGTAGATCTATGAACATCTCCATTCCATGTTAAAACTCACTGGAGTCTGCCACCTGCTACATTGCTTGTCTCTATAGAGGAGACAAGCAACTTAAACTGGAAATTTTTGCTTTCATTGTATAACAAGATTCTCAGTGTAAGCAAAAGTACATCTCCACAGATCTGATCTGTCACTTTACGTTAGCACTGGTACCTACATGTCTCCATGGATATAAAATTCTATGGATAAAAAAATGCCATTCCATGGAACATTAAGGAAAATCAATACATAAATAGAAGGCATACCCTCCCCAGAAAACATGTATGTTTAAGTTTAAAATATGAGAACTGTGTCACATGACAAATACATGTAGTGTTAGCCAGAACTAAACAAGTAAATAAATAGGTTTAATTGTATAGAAATGGGCTGGTATGTCTTACCTCAGAAAACTCAGTGAGAATCTAATGAAGGGGGGTGAGATGCAGACGATGAGATTGTGGCAGGGAGAGGGAAGGTCCGAGGTGACACACAAACACAGGTCAGTATTTCAGGAAAGAAAATGGGCTTCACAAAAACAAACTGAATATGGACAAAATGAGCAAACTATGGATACTATTGTGTAATGTAAATTTCTCTAATGCACTGCAGATGTCATGAAACTAAAATAATTAAAGTAGATGGATCCGGTATTAAGCTAAAATGTTTAATAATGAATTCAACTTATTTGGTTCTTATCCAACTGATACTAAAGAAACACATAAAAGATAAAACAACTGACAAAATTAATTAATTTTAATGTAAATTTCAAACATGTGAAACCTCCCAAATTATTTTTGAGAGAGAGAGTATGAGGAATGGTGAAATGAGTAATACGCAAGCAGCAGATTCTTCTGTATCATGGTGCCTGGATATAAAGGAGAATTAGATCTAAACACATTCCTGTTTCATTTGTACTTTATTCTTTTTTACTTTTTATTTTATTGATGATGAACTTTCTCCAAAGTATAAATAGTAAGTGAGTTCATTAAGCTAGAATGGGTTTCATTTGGCTTTTAATTTCTCATAAATTTTGCTCATGGTTGACATTTAAAATAAAAACTTTCACCATTCTCTGTTGCTCTGTTTGGTCAGTTTGCGCTACCTCTTGGTCTGTGAATGCACATGGCTTCATACAGAAAATCCAACAGACCAAGTTGTGAACACTAGTACAGCTTACCCAGAGAGCTGTACTTCAATTCACTCCAGCAACTACTTTTAAAATCACCTTAAACTGTGGAAAAGTCAGTGAGTCAGTGAGCACTACAGTATTATATACCTTTCAATCTTGTGTTTTTTTTATTGTATTTTTGTGTTATATTTATTTCTATTGTATTAGTAATCTGTGTTTCAAGCCTACCAGACATGTTAATGAACATGTGCTGTACCTTTGTTCTAAGAGATTTCTATGATTAGTAAGTTAATGCAAGAAATACCATGAAAATAACTTCTTACCTCAAATTCTTTGGAGAAGCTGTTTGTAGCGTGAAGCTCCAGAACATGCTTCACAAACTGTTTCACTGTCAGCGGCTCATGTCCATCTGCAATTGAGAGAAAATTACTATGAGAAATTATCTTCTATTTAACTATTGAGGCTTAGAAATACTTTAAGGTGAGAGGCTACAGACGAATGGGAAAAAAGTTAAACTATCAATGTGAAACTACTTCACTAGTTTACTCACATAAATGTAAGAAAAAGCAATACATTACAGCATTTTCATTATTTCATGCGTTAAACTGAAAAATTACATTTTAAGTGTACCATGGGTTTTATGGGTATCACTCTATCACACAGTATGGATTTGCATACTGGTGATCATTTTATGTGCATACTGCACATATCAGAATAACTGAGGGAGTCAGATTAAAGGAGCTATATTATCAGGCTGATAAAGTATGTTTAAAGTGACCTGTAGCCAGCAGCAAAGGAGTGGAAGGAGCGGACACCACTTTAGGAGACGTACTGTCGTCTGGGTAGAAATCTGCTGTCTGGAAACAGTTTCTATGAAGAAGAGACATTAGTGAAAAGCAGTTAACATACACAAGCAAGTTAACATACACATTATACTGTGATGTGGTGTTAAAGACTATAGGACATTTTAAGGCTACAATCATAAAACTGATTACAATAACATGGCAAAAAAACAAAAAACAAACAACAACAACAAAATATACTGTATGTAAATAAATAAATCTAACAACTATTTTTTTCAGAAGAGTATTTTGTATGTGTGTGTGTGTGTGTGTGTGTGTTTTTTTAAATAAATTTGACTTGGTGTTCTTTGAAAGTATCTACGAGCACAATGTAATCAAACTGATACTCAGCACATGTTTGTGGGCCAAATTAGGGTTTAGCCTGGAGACACCTAATTAAACTAGAGTTCAAAATTGTTCGCAATCATTTGCAATGATTTTTTGTCTCATAGTTGAATCATGTCACAGGAAGGACACCACAGACTTGAAGAGTTCAATGGTTATTTTGCACAGAGCGTCAGTGTCACACATCCAGTGTTACACATCCAGTGTCACACATCCAATGTCACAGTGTCCCGGACTACAGGAGGCGAGCTGCCTTCATATGTGCTGTAAGTTATTAATAAAAGTCATGAAACGCGACAAGCTTGTTTTTGTTTAAAATGTATCAGGGGCAGACTTGGGAACAAAAGTGGTCCAGGACTGCCCACCTTTTATTTAAAAGAATTTTTGAAAACATAACCCCTTGGATATATTGGGGTGTCTGGGGGTCTTCCTCCAGAAATTTTATCTCAAAATAGGACTCATTTCCAATATTTTGTGTGTTTTAGAGCCTATTTGTGGACCTACATCCACAGATTAAAAACAAAAAAAACAACAACAAAAAATGCAGGCTAAACACTACAGGATTCACAGGGAGGAAATATCTTGACACCAGAACATGTTTTAACAAACTGAAGGTCACGCCCAACGCTAAAATTGCATCGCACACATGAATAAAGTTTGTTAAACTATTCTTTCACCAGCGGAACTTGATTTTATTTTCTCACATAACAAAGAGTGTTCCAGTCATACATCCACGGCCCACCTGACGGTGCACAGATCCCTCCTGCACGGTAGCAGAGTGGTCTCACACGCATAAACGAAGCACACTGAACGTTCGTACCATGCGTGGGCTGCCCTGTCATTCATGAGTGTAACTTGTCCGAGCACCTGCTCCTTAATGAGGCTGCGTCAGTCCCGCTCACAGCATTTGGGCAACAAGCTCGAGCCGCATAAAATCTCACCTACTGCAGTTGTCTGTCAGGACAGGTCATGGCCAAGGCAATGGGCCGCCATCAGTGCTCTTGACCAACACCGTCCCACACACTCATTGGCCCACTGGGAAAACCCCTCAAATCCCCGTATGCTAGTCTGCCCTTGAAATGTATTATGGTACAAGCTCAGACTGTTAGATCTTTTCAATATAAAATTAAAGGTACAAAAACATGCTTGATGTTATGTTTTCACAGTGACACTCTTTCAATAAACTTTTACACTGTCTCCGGCACATCTGAAAGCTTCTCAAAGAAGTTAAGCTCTGAACTCATGCTCCTTGACCTTTCCCGTGCTCCTTCACAATGTGTACCATAAATTCAGGCGTTGTGAACTTGTAATATACTTATTCCACCAGGGAAGAATTTTACTTATGGACTAACTTGGACCTGTACGTTTCTGGTCAGTCAATGTATATCTTAAAAATGTTACGCCAGCACCCTTGTTACTTGCAGTGAGATGGGTATTTTGTGTGCTGTCTTTTCGATGAGTGTAAAAATACCTCCAATAGATGAGGATCCCGAGCAGCACCAGCAGACAGAGGATGGTCAGTGTAGAGACAACAGCTAAAGGCACCACGGTTCTCTTCTCTGAGTCCACACTCACCAAACCAACACGAGACTCATGGCTGCTGTTACTACCCTCTGCTGGAGACAAACAGGAATGAGACACATACTTTTAAAAAGTAACACACTTGCACAATTTCAATGCATTACACTGTAAGATCATCGTAATTTGGCAAATCCAATAAAATGTCAAAAGGTGACATTAGATGGCCAGAACACAGGAAATTGTGATCATAAAATGCACACAAATGATTAATTTTCTCAATTGTTTTCATTTGAATTTGTTTGGTAAATTAAGATCAATCAAAAATAAAATTATTGTTTTTACATCAATAAAGCAGCCAGAAAATCTGTGGAAAATTACAGGAAGTAAAACACATTGATGGCATCACACTAGTCTCAAAATCCATCCAATTTAGCAACCTGTGACATTAGTTTTTCTTTCTCTAAATTAAAAAAAGTAAATAAGCAGTTATAATGGTGCATACCTTTTCCTGAGGCCGCTCTCTCCGCTGAGGCCTCAAGCAAAGGCACAAGTCGCTCCAACAATTTTGAATCCAAACCCAGATCCGACTTCCCAACTGCGCCTGAACGTACCTCAGATACCACCTCTTCTGTCACCACATGCACCTGTACTTCAATGTCTCCAACATAGCTCTCATTACTCTCCTTTACTATTTCTTCTACTTTCCCTGGATTTTTGATCGCATCACTGTTTGCTTCTTGTATCTCATTTGTAATATTTTCTGTATTCTCTACATTTATCAAATCTCCCGAACCACTAACATCTCCAGACCAAGTCAAAGTCACACTTGCAGATCCCTCAGTATCGTTATTAGTCACATTTACATCATTATTTAGTATTTTCAAAAGTAGTACTGAGAAACTTTCACTGTTATTTGTGTCTACTTCATTCCTGTCTCCAGACCCACTGCCTTGCACAGATGAGCCAAATTCTTGAGAATGATAATAGAACAGTCTAGAATTTATCAATGATTTCAATGTCCGGTCATCTTGTTGCTTTGTTTCATAGTCAAGCTTATTTAGAAAAGTCCGTCCTTCAGTTGAGTCTTGCAGGAATGTTGAAGATAAGGGATGGTGAGTTTTTATGAAGTTGGTGTTGAATATAGTTGAACTCTCATTGACCTCATAAAAGCCAGATGAAAAGAGGAACCCACTGCCATAATCGTTTAAGAAAGGATTAACATCAGTTGCTGCACTTTCAGATTGGATTTCCTTAGCTGAAGAGTCCGAGTGTTCGCTCAATATGGCTGTATTGACTGCAAAACAAGTAACGAGCTTAAAACAAATTCTTCATGCACATAGTGAAGTATGAGGAAGCAAATAAAGGTGCACTATGAAGCTTTTCTGGTAGAGACTCCACCCCAAGTCTGACTCGATGGGGATGTTATTGCAATAAACATATATCTAGAATTTCTTTCACCGAGGGTGTTTTATCTAACTTTCACCTTCACTTGGTAGTGCCATATGCTCATCTACTTAATGTTTTACAATGTTATTTAGTGTTTTTCTATAGTCAAAGCAACATCATCTCCATGGAGCAAGTTATTGCTGATCTAAAATCTTACAGAATGTACATCTGCCACCACCAAACAAAACAAGGGACAAGATGATTAAAGAGGAAAATAAACCCCATAATGGGTCAAGGTGAATCCTGCAATGCCACAGAAGAATAAGTTCATGTTGAGAAAGACACCAACCAAACTGTAATCAGAGATATACAGAGGCTTTACACTTATAAACCCAAAAACTAGAACCACTAGAGATGCTACAGCAGACAGTCATTAGGCATCAGAGGAGAGAGAGCCCACCACAATCATATTCCTCTGTCTAAACTCCACATGCAGACGCAGGCTTTGTCAAGGGCTCATACAGAGTGTTGGGAAGAATACTTGTGTAAATGTTAGTTATACTGTATAATACCGAATAATAGAACTACATAGATTACGTGCATGACTCAAAGACCTGTGTTTTCTAATTTTCTCATTAATTATGTGGCGTTTGAGTTTTGAGTGCTCAAACCACCTTCAAATGACATACCAGTCGTAACTGAACTAAAAACAACTACTCAAAATAAGTATTCCAGTTTTATTGACCCAGACACTGTGTAGGAACCCTTTAATGGGGCTCCACAGTTGGAGATGGCCGTCATTCCATAAGTACTGATTTCCATTGTTAATTCCCACAGGGATTTAGAAAAATTGAAATACTAAAAGTTTGAAGGCATGATGCAGACTAGCCAGCTATAAACCAACTAATATAAAAACGACGATTGTCTAAAAGACACATGTAACTTAAAATTTAATAACTGCACGGTTTGTGAACTTTCAGATCAGATTTTAAATAAAATTGTATGTCTTATGCTCATTGCTCACGACCTTTTTGTATTTATTTATCTATTTTTCAATCCCTATGGGAATTTATATTAGGAAACAGTATTTCTAAAAACAAGGGGAAGACGGTCACTGTAGTGCTTGGAAGCACTGCACTGTGAAGAGCCCTTTTATTTGGTATAGATGTGGTTCAAAAGTGACTTACCTGTGTAGACGGACTGTGTGGTGTACATGAGGACTCGCAGCAGAGGCGAGGAGGTGAAAGGTTTATAAACAGAATGGACCAAAGAGTGACTGACTGTGGTTTCTCTGTCAGGAATCCACTCAGAGCTGGCTAAGTCTAGAAAAAACAAGACATCAAATACAACCAGGTTTAACCAGCACATCAGAATCGGGCATAAAGTAGGAATGTAACAATCCAGCTTTTCCAGTTCTGATAATGATTTCATTACTTTAGCATTAAATATCTGGCGATGCCTGATATAGTCTTTTCTTTTTTTTTCTTGAAACACAAAGATATTAGTAAATGTTTGTTATTTGTTGTACTGAACAACTTTTTGTGAACACTCTTTCAAACATTATGACATGTGAAGGATCAACAGTAGTTATTATGTCTAATTAAAGGCACAACCAGGACTGATATCATGGAACCATTGCTTGATAGAACAAAATTTCATAAATCATCGATATTTGATCCCAGTATCGGATCGGTGCATCATCAGAATAAACTAAGCCTGGAACTGAGGATAGTGCAGTGTTTTCAGTTTCTGGTAACTTTATTTTTCATTCTTGTCAACATTTGATGAGCATCTAAACGCAAAAGTGAGAAGAGGATGCACGTTTCTGAATAAATACAAACAATTGTCAATGCTATATATATATAACTTATAAAGGGCGGAGGAATATACGGACTTACTTCTTGGTATGGCATTTGAAAACATGCTTTATGTTTGTGTGTGTCTGCCCAATCCAGTGACAGTATGTAACCATTAAAAGTGAGCAAATGAAGACACCAAAACAAATGTCTTTAGTGCCCTGTTATAATCAGCACTGAAATGCTGACATTGCAGGTAAACCAAGCACCATTTATAGTAATACTACATTAATATAACATACATAGTCAAGGTGGGTGAAATGCCTTGCCCAAAGACATAGCAACACTGTAAACAGGTAAAGGTCAAAGATCTGTCAAAGAACACAACTCACAGTCACTTTGAATTAGCTTGACAACTTAAATGTCACATTCAAATAGCTGATTATATTTGAGAATGTGATTGTTAAAACTTAAATTTGTCGTGACATCTAAAATGACCAGATCAAAGTGATGCAACATTTAAAGTCTTCATTTACTAGACAGAGGAAAATATAAAGTGACAGTTTGACACAGAGAGACTGGAGAGGCCAATGACAGGCGTCAGACTAATTTGTCACCATCAACTAAATTGGCCTAAAGGGAATTACTCTCACAGATACATGTGACAAGCATGATATATAAACGTACGCTGTATCAAACACAGTCAGGAAACTTCCACTGTCCTTCTTTTCTTCTTATTAGAGATATTCACAAGCACAGTTAATAAATACATCATAAATTGATTGTTCGCATTCCAATGTGTCCTAAAAATCTCTAGAGGACAGCTAATAATGAACCATTTGATCACATACAGTAAATGTAAGTTTGGGGCAGTTCTTCATTGTTTTGATTTTTGTGTTTTTGCCAACCTAAAATTTCTAAAGCAGAAATATGGAACTGAATAAGTTACAGTATTGCAATGTCACAGTGAAAGCATGGTATAGGCCTATTAAAATGAACGTATCTCTAATCTCTAATCTCTAATCCAGCTGTTCCCAAACTTTTCGGAGCCCCATTCATTTTTTTTTTTCATTTTCTACTGCTTAATCCCGTTAGGGGTCGCGGGTGACTGGAGCCTATCCCAGTGACTTTGGGCCTTAGGCGGGGGAACACCCTAGACAGTGGCCAACTTGCAGCAAGGTTAGACAGACAACCATTCATTCTCTCATTCACTCACTAAGGGAAATTTACAGTGATGCCCAATTAACCTAAACATGCATGTTTTTGGAGGTGGGAGGAAACCGGAGTACCCGGAGAAAACCCACGGTGACACGGGGAGAACATGCAAACTCCACCCAGAGAGATCGTGAGATGTTGATATGGTCCGACCCGGGAGTCGAACCCACGACCTCCTTATTGGGAAGCCAGAGCTCTAACCACTTGGCTACCGTGCACCCCTAAATTTTGTATTTCTTTGCAATTTTCCAATTCTTGACAATCAAAAACAAAAACATATCTGACCTGGAGAAGTGGTGACCGGAGCAGGAGTAGCTTCTGACTTGGGAAAGTTCAAAATGTCGTCGTAAAACACATCGGTGACCTGGGCATCCTCTGAGAGTGGAGTGAACAAGTCTTCAGCTGCAGAGTTTACGTCTAAAGGCTGTAGATAAGATACTACTTAGCCATGGTTTATTTTTACCTAACCACAAACATTACAGTTGATTATTTTACACTAATGGACACATGTTCACTGACTTTTACATCAAAACTGGAAAACTGATATATTTTGTGAAATGTATGCCTCCTTTGTTTTAGGGAACAAAATGCTCTATAATTAGACATAAAGGACACAGCAAGCAAATTTTGACCTGATAATTTACAACATAAACTGTACTCAAAGCTGTTTTTTTTTTTGTTTTTTTTGCTGTGATCCTTTTTTTTTGTAAATTACCTAACTTCATCTTTTCCATCAGAAAAGTACAATGAATACTTTGTTATTTCATTTTTGAAAATTAGGTGCAGGGCCAAATTGAGACACATAATATAATAAATTATCTTTTTATTTACCTGGGACACAGCCAGTGATGCCTCTTCTGTCATCTGCCGCCTGTTGTTCGGGCTCTCAGCTGTTGTTCTGGACACAGGAAACAGAAATCCTGGCTGCTCTGTGGGCTCCTGGATCCATATGGCTCCGTTCACCCCAAACCCTGGATCAAATCCTGGCCCAAACCCAACAGGGACCATCTCCGGCTCTTCGATAGAGTTCAGATCCAGCTCTTTAGACTTGGACTTATTTGATTTGGACTTTTTCACACTCTGGTTCAGTTTGGACTTGGGAACCAGAACCGGACCAGGTTTGGGCAAGTTCTGGTAGACCTTGGTTTGCTCTAATGGGACTTCCTCCACTGGACTGTGGTCTTCTGGGGACACATTCATCTGGTTTTGTGTTTTTGACTTCTTCCAGTTTGGTTTAGGTGAGACCTAAAAGTGACACAAAATATTTTGTTGAGGTAATATTGTTATACATATAGATTAATAATTATGTAACACATCATATAGAACTTCAGACAAAATATTATATTTTAAGGTATGATATTTTAAAATACATAAAGACAATGAAAACATTTATTTAGGATGATGCTCTCTGATTACGCACATCAGATTTTGTGATTTGTATGTATTAAAAAAAATAATCTGATAAATTTGGTTTGTATGCTATAGCACATATTATTAGCAAACTGTAAAGTAAACTAAAAAACAGTGTGAAATAGTTTCTGTCCATGTCCAACTAGCAAATGGTGAATGTCACTAACAGTGTATAATTGTTGAAAAAAAATTAAAACAATCTTCACTGTTTTACTGAAAAGGGTCATCTAACAGATTTTTTACCCACATTTTTTTACAGTTTGTCAGGTTCCTTCAACCGTCGTGTGTTAATAATGGTAAAGCACAGGAAGAGGAAATTATATTCATGGACATAAATAATGTCATTTTCTTTTTAGTAAAACAAGAAAAAAACCTTTTAAAACCATTTCATTCAGAGCACTGTGACAGGCAGGTTCAATTATTACCTATAATTTGCATTTCGTTCTTTGGTAAAAATTACTTCTCGCTGCAGCTTTTGTGTGAAACTAAATGGCACCTGAACAGAACAGCTTTCCTTTGTGTAACATGTCTGACTTACTCAGGAAAATTAAATGTTAAATATAATAGAAGACACAAGCTTTAGAAGCTTTTGAGGCTTTAGTTTATTCAAATATTAATTTAAGACTTTATTGACATAAGCAGTCAAGACAAGTTACATTCAGCAAATAAAGAATATAAGGTCTGGTTTAATCTTGAAAATCCTGAAATGGCAGAATAAAAAGAAATGTGTAACGTAACAGTTGTACCTCTTTGTTGAGAACGGTGTCAGGTGAGATAGTGTCAGAATCTGAATTGGTCTCTAAAAAGAAAAAAAATGTCAAGAACACAATAAAACTTGTGATTAAACGGTAATACATTGTTTTTCCTTCACTCAAAGCATTTGACACCAGTCACACACATACGAATGAAAAAAAAAAAAAAAAAAAATGGGAAAACATCTTTCAGGCTAATCAGACATGTGGTGAATCATGAGCATAAAAAACAATTTATTTTAAAATCTGTTTCTGTAGCTTTATAAACTACAAAGTTATTAAACAGTTTTGTGGACAACAAGTTAGCTGATAATAATACAAGGTAAATACTTCACCAGGGAAAATTATCTGTTTATAAAATGTGATGTTTGTGTATCAAAGCTAAAGTTAACCTAAATTTAACTGAATTAATAATCGCAAAATAACATCACAAATTAACTAGTGTTTTGCAAAAGCATTCAGCCTGGCATTTAATGTTGTTTGTTCAATTGTCTGTTACATATTTGAGTTAGTTTATTTAGACTTTTTCTTTTTTATATATTTACTGTGTATGTGAAGGTCCTAACATGCTGCCAGTGATTTTTGATTTGTATTTGTCAAAGAATATCTTGGTGGGTATTGATTTTCTCCTCAGATCCATTCGCTTTCAAGACAATTGAAATGTTATTGTGTAACAGTCAATGTGATCTCTGCCATGGTTGCAGCAGTATGTGATTGTGTCAAAGCTTTACCTGGGTCTTCTTGAGGCATATCCACAATGATCTGGTCGCTCCACCTTCCTCTGAGGCTGTTGGTGCACACAGACACCACCTGCACCACATAGCTGCTGTTGGACGAGAGGCTGGAGATGATGGCCCCCTGAGAAACACATACAGAGGGATTCAGTCTGTATCTGATTTAATAATGGACAACAGACACAATTCATTTATTCACCCGATTAATATATTTTACACACTGCATAATTTCTTGCAAATTGTCAACTTTATTATAAATCAGAATCATAAATGAAAAAAGAGTTTCTGCATATTTTTTCAACAATATATACTAACAGATTCACAGAGAAAAAAAGGCTCTATTGATGAAGACTGGACAGTGTGAACTATTTTTTCTTGTGATGTTCAATCAAAACGGAATGATTTCATGTTACTTCAACGCAAAAAAATACCAATTTCTTAAGCGCATCACAGGGGATTTGATGTTTTCAAAAATAAAAAAAAATGTATATTTGCCATTTGTGCATACACAAAAGTCCATACACATTAGAAAACTTGTGCAGGGCTCTCAAGAATTCTGGTGGGTAAAAGCTTAAAAGTTCACAAGAAAACACTAATATTTTGTATCCCATGGGCATAGGTTTTATACACAGATATAAAAATACAACAAAAACAGTAAATAGCCTAAGTGTTCTCACCACATCCTGGTCCCCATCAGTCCTGTACTCCTGTCGGCTGTTCTCTGGCCCTTGCAGTCTTTGGTAAGTGACCAGGTACCAGTCGATGGAGGTATCGTAGACAGCCTTAGGCCGCTCCCACGTCACCACTAGAGTCGTGTCATTTTGGGCATCTGCCTGCACATTCTGAGGCTCTGAGCTGCAAGCTACAACAAGGAGGAGACACAGCTTTGAAAAGGTGTTGTAACTGACTGCTGATTTTTGCCAAGGTTTCACCCAAATGGACAAAGCTTATTTCTCTTGCTAAGACATTACCCTATTTTCCAATCAAGCACCTGTGTTTGATATATTTTTGTTATAACATGTTTTAAATCCTACTTGGAGTGAGGACTTCTTCGACCCCAGTGTAGGAGGCAAACACTTGTCCCATGAACTGCTGCTGTTGGGCTCGGAAGTTGTTCTGGAGGTAATCGGTGAGAATGACGTATCCAGACTGCTCCAGGGTCAGCACCTCACAAAACACCTCTAACTGTGGAAGCAACAGACAAGATGGGAGTATTAAGGGACAGAATGTGTTCAGTCTACTGATCTAACCTGAAAGCAGATTTTAAATGTACATACTGGCAAATTTCTGAAACGCTGAAAATTTTAATCCTGAAAAACATGCTGTTGAAGGTCCATTTTCTCACTTCACTTATTAAATATTTGATGCTTCGATTTGAAGATTGATTTTTAAGAGTTTTTACTATTTATTTATACAAATGAAAGATCAGTCATTTAGATCAGTTGCTAAAGCCTTGTTTTACTAAATTTACTGGTTTGTACATTCAAAATTCAGACTGTTTAATTTGATATATGTATGGATTATTTAAAATGTGTCACAATAATTAAAAATAAAACAAAATGTAATGCTTTTCTGGATTTAAAAATTACAAATGCCAGCAATTTAGTTTCAAGTTGTAATAATTTCTCAAGTTGTGAGAAAATGTACAAGTCACTAAAACAGAAATATGTATAAACATTGAAAACATAAAATGTCTAGAAAATGAATAACAAAAATGCTTTTGTGATTAAAAAAAAAAAAAATGTATTGTATATGCTTTCTAAAATATCTCAAATTAAGTATCTGGGGAGAGTTTTTGGTATTTGACGGGCACATTATCTGAATACTTGTGTTAAAACAAGAGTGTACACTATATACCCAAAACAGTCAAGGCTATTTGCATCCGCTACAAAAGAAAAAAACAATGGGACACACAGAAAAGACCAATTTAGTGAAAAACAAAAATGTATATAAACTTGAAAATACCAAACCTGTGTTTCTGAGATGGGAACAGTGTGCTTAAATATGACCCACTCCACAGTCTCAGAGCAGGGTGGAGCTGTGAGCGAGCCGTTATAGATGTAGTATTTGTCTGTGTTGTTGGGCAGGAGGGAACGTAGGGCACATGGCTCAATGGGCCCTTTTTTACCTGAAAAAAAAAAAAAAAAAAAAAAAGAATAAATAAATAATAATAAAATTAAAAAAAAATAATGTGACCCAATGTACATGCTGCTTCAGCTTCTTTAACACATGAAAGTCAGATGCATATTACTCAGCATTGAGCCACATTCTAATTACATGTCTTTAATGTTTTTGTCTGACACAAGAACCACTGTGAGATGAGTTTGTGTTTACGCCTTTTACCAAATCGAGTGACGCTGTTCACTGCATCTATCACAGCGGTGAGATTCTCATTTTCATCCAGGCTTGTCTGTCGACACAAGATTATTGACACTTAAGACAGTTTTGCATTTTACTGAGATTCCAACCAGTGAGTAATAAAAAAGACTAATATAATTGAATTAAAACACAGACCTCGAAGAGCACAGCCAAAGCAGCGATTCTTCCCTCGGAGTTTATGGCTTCATCAATGTTTTTAAAAGCCTCTGCAACATAGCAGTAAATCTGCATCTGAACAAGAGAATAAAAAAATAAGTAAAATATAATGTCCAGACGTCTGCTTCAAAAGCTCTAGAAATATACCTCCAGAGGGTACTTCATCCCATTAAGGCTGTGTTCGGAGCCCTCTGACGTAGTGTTACAGCGCCCCCAGTGAAAGGTGATCCGTCCAACTCTGAAACGGTCAGTCAGTCCTCCTCCGCTGACGAAGAACTCTCCTTCAACATCAACCACCACTGAAAGAGACGCAGGTGCAGCGTCACAGCAGATATAACATGCATTTGTCAGGTTCTTGAACTACTATGACATCAATCAGGAGATCATTTTATATTTTTTTCATTGTAAATTGTATAATTTACCTAAAACAGCTTGGTAATAGTAACAGATTCATTGATTTACTGTTCAAAACTGCATTAATAAGCCTCACCTATGACGTTTCAATGTCACAGGTAACAAATTGTTTTCTTGAATTGCTTTGGCACATTTAATTTTTTCTTTTTCATAAAGTTGGCAAATCTGTAGCACACTCTGCAAAACTATACTATATATAGTTCAGAAATCTGATTTATCAAATCTGTTTTTGTTTTTTGCATTTTGAAGTTTATGCTAATGCTAATATTAGAAAATAAAATCTATTTTCAAAATGTATTTAAGAATATAATCTATAAAATAGAACCTATTTTCAAATAGTTTGCCCTTCCAACTACTTTTAACTTGAGTAATATTTTTAGAAGAAATTACCTGAGTACAAATTTTAGCCACTCTATCACCTCTGATGAATTTGCCTCACAAAAGACTTATACAGTTTGCCTTTACCCTCAAAATCCTGTTATTTTACTGCCATTGCAAACTCCTCTGTTTCTCTGCAGTGTCTTTTGTCACTTTTGTACCTTCAGTAATAAATTTACAGTAATAAAAGGATTGGTTGAATGTGGTGCCCAAGGACCTTCTCCGAAAAAATTCTCTGAACAGAACACACAGCTCTCATTCTAAAACGTGACAAAAATGTATTACTTGATTTGCAAATACAGACAAAATTGCACTTATTTGGGACATATAAAGCTGAAAAGTGGACAGAACTTAAAACTTCTTTTTGGTGACATTTTAGTTGAAAATGTATCTACAGCAGGAATTTTGAAAATCCTATATGGTTTTCAGTATATTTAAAACTCTAATAAAATATATAGAATGAGATAAAAAAAAAATCTTCTGCAAAACAGGTTAAAAAGTGTGTATAGAATGTGTAAGACTGTTGCCTGTAGTGCCTTGTCTTAATTGTCAGCGTCTGAGCATAGTTTATACCTGTTGTTCCATTGTTGCGCACAGTGCTGTTCCCTGATATTGGGCGTTCCCAGCCCTCTAGTCGCAGGTTCTGATACTGCAGTCGGACCTGTGTGAAAGTCTCATCAACATCGATTGGAGACTGACGAGCACTGTTACAGGTCGGGTACTTCTGCCCCCAAATCTGCTGGTGTAACGTTCCTGTGGATAGAAGAGAATCTCTCTGTAACTGACGAGACAGTGCAGTGGAGAAGATCCACAGAAATCATACTTTCCAGATCATTTGGATTAAAGTACTATAAAAATATAAATAAATAAAATAAAAACCATCTCATGGCAAAAAAAAATCACACTGCATTTATTTCTTAAATACTTAAATCAATTTGATGTTATTAAGCATTATAGATAACAAGTAATCTTAAGAATCAAATATATCAATCATTAAAGACATAATGGAGTTGAAATTACATAAACGAGGTCATGTCTTTACTTTGTGAGTGTGTGAAGTGTTTTTGTGTGTTAATAATAAGATTAGAGCAGATGCTGTAACTGTCAGCCATCACACATGAATGGTCAGTGTTGCAGTCTATTGGAGTTTCCATACATGAGGTCACTGTGAGGGACAATGACACTTAATCTGACCCGATTTAACCCAATGGACATGAAAAGCAGCCCCAGACAAAACATAAGCACGGCAACTGTCTGTTACAGTATAAGCCTGTAAAGGTTACAGTGTGATTTTGACTTTACATCATCATCATCACCACCATCATCATCCTCTACAGATAAACTTGACTTATTGTGTTTTGTTTCATTCACTCTTTGTTTTAAGACCTGAAATGAACTAGGATCACTTGTGAGGGCTGAGAGGTCAAAACTGTCTTTTAGGTGGGGTGGGGTCAAGTACAACAACTGAAAACTTGTTGAGTTTATTTTTGTCTTTGACTTTAATTTGCCACTTAATTTTCTAATATAAATGTATTTTTTCTGTTTAGCATGCAATTTTGAAACAGGTATGAAATGCTAACCAATGAAAATAAAAGTGAAACTAAAAGGGGATGCAAAAAATTTAGGCATTAATACTAAGTCAAAGAAAAATAGCATTTTGTGATGATTAGCTAATCACAGTTATTGCTGCAATATTGATACAATATCGATATATCGTGCAGCCCTTATACTGAGCACAGTCACATGAAGATTTGATACTGACAATCTTGAACTGTTAACATCCACTCTTGTAGCCAGGATTTTAATTAAATAAAAAAATAAACATTTGAATTTGAATCTGACAAAACCAAACAAAAAAACTACCATAAAATTCACAATTTTTGGCACAATGGTGTAACATAAAACAGTAATGGTAAAAATGTAATTGCTAAAAATGTTATGGTCTGTACTTTTGGAATAAACCAAACATTACAATACAAGCAGTAAATGAAATATGACCCTCACAACTAAGATTTTTTGTTATACAAAATAGGAAATTTCACACCAGTCTTTTCCATTCGCATAAATTAGAGGAGAGTGCTAACAATCAGATCAGTGTTGTTGTGTTTGGTATTTTTAGGATATTTCCGTTTATTATCCAAAGCAGCTTATGGCTCTGATTATTTTCTACCAAATCAAGCTCTATCACACACTGGCCAATCTCGTCTTGTCATCTTCCTCAGCTAAAAACAAACCACACAATTTCACTGAATAATGCAGCCAAACAGTTTTTGGAGACTGTCTTCTCCTGTTTGTGTCCGCTGTGCAGAAATAGCCGAATATGAATCAAATATTAAAATGTCAAAAGCCTGTGGGCCTAGTTTAACCCGGGGAGCTGTAGTCATATCTGCATTATCTCGAGTTACCGGTAAATATTTCAACTTCTCGCCTCCTGCATCTCACCAAGTTTCACAATCAATTATAAAACAGGGCCATCACAGTTCAAGATGGACTCAAAATGCATGCATTTTTAATTGATGAGTCAGGACCATTTAGAAACACCACAAGCTGCTAAAATAATGCAAGAAATCTCTACTGGCACTTACTGTTCATGTCGGTAAAAGAGTCAAACCTCATATTATATATATGTTTTAAAAAGTTTATAAGATAGGATTCTAAACACTTTAAGGAGACTTATTGTGTTTTTTTTTCATGTATTTAATGACAAGCTTTATGCCAAAAACTAGTAAATTACATTTTGTTCATTGCAAAACACAAACATTATTTAAAAGAGCTTAGAAATAGAAACAGGTCCATTGACTTCCTGATACTGCAGAGCTAGTAAATCCTGCCTCTTCAGATGGTTCATAAAGCACTAACAAGATGTACTTTGGTGATAGGTTATGAAGAGACTAAAACCTAATCAGAGTGGTTGTTAAGTAGACCTATATTTTCTGATCCACTGGAGGCTCAGGACAAATGTGATTGTACTTTCTGGATTAGATTTGGCCAATAAGCAATAGCATTTTGGATGTACTGCAGCTGTTTTACAGCTTGTTTTCATAGGCTGGTGAACAGCTTGTTACAATGTTCTAATCTACTACAAACAAGTCTCTCTAGGTCTGATTTTGACACAATACCTTTGATTTTGGCAATGTTTTTTAGAAGGTTAAAAGCTGCTAATGTCATTGACTTGATGTTGATTTTGAAGTTCAAACTTGATTTAAAAGGATTTACAGAGAGAGTGAAGGTGACGGCTGACACTTTCTCGTTGTTTCTGTAGACCAAAGATGATGACTTCAGTCATGAGTTTATCTTTAGAATGCATCCACACACTACTAGCCTGCTGGATGCAATGATGAGTAAATCTACTGGCCCATATTCATTAAGCCATTGCATTTTTTATTTATTTTTTCTTGTGGGGGGGTATGGAAGGATGGGGGTTATTGCAAAAGAAAAAAACATAGGAATATAATGTAGGAGCTTGCTGATTGTCACATATTTATGCATGTGCATATTTGTCTTTATTATTAATATTTTTGTATATATGCACAGTATATGCAATGTTGTGCATATACTTACTCATACTATATTCCTAATTAAAAAAAACAACAACAACAACATTGCATTGTTTTAATATTACTGTTAATGTGCTAACTTTTAATAATCTTTTATTTCCTTTGAGCTAATTATAATGTAAAACCCCTGTATACCTACTGTATTAGCATTTATATTGTTAGTTTGTATGACCCTTTGTCTGAACGTTACTATTCAGAAAGACCAGATTTATGAAGGAATGCATGAGACGTACAGAGTAGAGATAAAGCAAGAATACAGACACGGTCTGAGTAAATGTATTATGAATGACAAAAGGAGCATGTGTGTGAAAATACATTTATTGGGTGTCTGTGCCTTGCAATGACAGTACTGTTACTTGACCACAGCTGTCTCAATGCACAAACACTAGAGATGAGACAATTTTAGCTTTCTCATAAAATATTTACTATCTGTGGCAAAATTGCTCACAACTGATTTACTATTTATTGGAAGTTATAGAGACTTCAGATTGTAGACATATTGAGTTCAATTCAATTCATTTCAGATAACTTTGTCTCAAGGGGATGTTAAAGAAGTAAAAAGGGAAAAAAAGGAAAAAAAGAAGAATTTGCTCTCAGTGGTTTTGCTGCATACATACGTGTAAAATAATGTTGAAAATATGACAGCGACAGCTAACCAAATGGGGTACACTTAGGTTCACATTGACCATTTTATGTACACCAATTTGGCTTTGTCCTTATACTCGCACTTGTGCACTTCAAATGTGTGACGAGTCACTGAAGTGAGCAGGGTGTCCCAATTCTTCAGAATGTTTTTATTCACACTTCACAACAGCTTCTTCAAACACTTCGGACAAGTGTGGAGCAATGCAGAATTTAGGCAAGTGAATATACGCATATGTATGTACTGTATGTTTTTATGTATGTATATATGTATGTATGTACGTATGTAAGTACTGCATGTATGTATGTATGTATATGTATGTATGTATGTATGTATGTATGTATGTATGTATGTATGTATGTATGTATGTATGCATGTATGTATGTATGTATGGATGTATAAATGTATGTATGGATGGATATAGAACTTTGTCTAAAATCTTGCCTAGGGCGCGAAGAGACCAGCAAAGGTACTGGCCTTGACTATTTTAAAATGACCAAGAACTGCTTAGATGTGATGTTCTTCTAGTGGTTTTCTCAAAAAAAAAAAAAAAAAAAAAAATCTTTGATAAAAGTACAAAATTTACATACACAATTCAGAAAGAATTATAGTCTGTAGCTGCAGATGCCAAACTTGGTGACGGTGCACAAAATCAGTAAAGCACACAAGCACTAGTCAGTGATTGTGTTGTTTTTGTGACTTTGAACGCCTTACATCTCCAGAGGCCACAGGGACAGACCAAGTGAAGCAGAACTGAACAGGCCTGCAGTCTGGTGAGTCAGACACAAGTGGAGGGCAGAAAACACGACACAAAACAGCAAACAGGATGAAGAGCAACATGTCAGAGGGGTTTTTGGGCTAGGGTTGGACACAAAACCACATCAGAAAAGATTTGTTTAGACATTAGAACTTCACTTTTGTTTAGCTATAGATAGAGCGAATACTGTATTTTCATCTTTAATTCCAATGCGAAAACTATCAAACGATCTACAAGTGGTTTGACTAATGATAAAATGCTACACGAAGAGCCCAGTGGCACTGAAGGATGGAATTTCATTTACAATGTAGTAATAAAGTTTACCTCTTTTTCCAACACTCACTGTATCTAACTGCAAGATTACAGTAAATTAAATCTGCACATGTGTCTGTTTAGTTGATAGAAAGTAGATAAGAGCAAAGTTTAAAAAATAACAGTTTCTTCCTGGGTACTCAACATAATTGCCTACATTTACCTACAAAACAAATGTCTTTTCAAAAACAGAAAAGTCATTTGCTGAAGTGAGATGGGAACATGAAACAGTCTCACAGGGTCAACAGCTCTCACTATCTATTAGATTTCTGCATTAACTCATTACCAGCTGCAGACGTCTGCTTCATGTTTTCTGAGAAACCTCTAAAGCAACAAGTGTGGCCTGATTTTAAAAAAGAAAAAGAAATTAAACAGTAAGGCAAAAAGGACATACAATTTCTGTGTCTTGCAAAACATAAAAATGCACAAGAGTTCAAGGTAAACTCCAGAGCACATTAACTACAAAATAAAAAAGTCTTAATCTCTCTATGATTGTAGAAGATGTTGTAATGTTTAGCTTTTTTTTGGTGAAGCTCCTCATTGAAAGTCTGCTTCTGTCTGTGTCTGTGTGTAGAGTCTGCTGGACCAAACTCGAGGGAGACACAGCGCAGTGTGACCCAAGGCTGTGAAAAGATCAAAAAACAAAACAAAAACAAACAATGAAGATGTGAACTTCTGTAGACAGAACAACGCACTGAAAAAGAGGAAGGATTTAGTGACAAATAAAAAAACAAACAAACTGCAGTTCATTATGCGCTGGGTTTAACAGATTATTTATGTAACTGAGGGATGGTGAGTTTGGTGTTTCTACAGAACTAACTAAATTGCACATAGTAGTGTCAAGAAAATGCATATGAGATTAATAAATACTTTACATATCAAACAATAACCTCCGAAGACATAAATAAAAGTAACATTTCCTTCTTCATCCCAATCATCACTAGACAACTGTTTGCAGAAGTACATTTCGACCTAAACTAAATCTAAACATAATGGGAACAGTCCGGTGTCTGCTACACACATCAGTCTTTGACACAGTGAATTGAAACTTATTTTTGTTTACTTTGGTGTCTCTCCTCCACCTCCTTGTGCTCGTGACCCCACTCAAACTGTGCATCGCGTCTCACAATGAAGTCTTGCTCTTTCACATGTTAATGCACTTACTCGCGGCTCAGCGCACCACACAGGGGCAGAGAGAGGAGAAAAGACCACCTCTGAAAAACACTCTATAGGCAGCAGCATTGGGGTTTAAATCCCAGAGAAGTGCAAGAATATACTTGATGTAGCAGTCAACACCGGGGATTCACTCAGAGCAGAATCATTGTTCTGCTTCAAGGTGACAGGTCCCAGCGGGGAAAAGATGAGCGATAGGGCAAAGGTCAGATGAGGATAAAGAAAAGATGCAGAGCACAGTGCAATCTGTAGTTTTGTTTGAATTATTATAATTATATAACACTAATGAGGCACTAGTTCTCTGCATTTAAGGTGCTGTGTGTAGCTTTCTGGAGGTGAAATGTCAACTACAATTAAACAGAAATAGAAGATTAAACCATACTTTGGATATTTACTTTACATGACAAACTCTTTTATTCAGTATTTTTGTCAAGCCTTACACAGGGCAACTTTAATATTTGTTTATTATCTAAAATAACTTTGCATGCACATCACGCAATGTATTTTAAATATAATTTTGGCAACATCAAAGAAAAAATAAAACTAGGAAATTGAACAGTGCACTGAAATAACACTGAACATTTATAAAAAAGAATTTTTCAAGTCTATCATCCTAAATTACATTACATCTGGGGCCAAATGGCAGACATTTTGGACACGTTTTTGTTCTCTCACTGTGTCTGGTTCGGCATTTGCAGCTGAACACACAAATAAGCTTCTCCTGCTTGTTTCAGGTTTGAAACCTGTTTGTCTCCATGGAAATAGATTTTAATGTCATATACAAGTCATACAGTTTTCAGCAGCACTCACATCTCCATGGAGACAAGTTCTAGATCTAGCAAAAAAAAATAAAAATAAATAAAATAAATAAATGTAATTATATTTTTCTTGAGGTTTGATTTCTTTTTCATGGTATGGATTTATTTCTGCAAGAACAGGACAGTAAAAGATGATTGTAGATGAAGGTGTTCCTAAAAAGTTTTGTGCATTACTTGTACAGGGCTGCTAGTCATAAAATAACTAATAATGTGTATGTACAAAAACAAAAACTTTGATGTTGACTAAATGTGTAATAATTCGGGTGTAAAAGTTATCACTGAAAATTCTATATGTCTTCTATAAGCTGAACTTTTCATATTAATCAAGGATTTGTTGTGTATTTTTTGTTTTATTTTTAAGCCTGAAATTATAGTGTTCAGTATAGATCTGCAGGTTAATCAGTCTAATGGTCCTGGTTTATCCTGATCTCTTGAGTCCGACTGTAATCTGTCTGTATTTGAGGTCTCTCAGTGGGACGTCAGTGCTGAAGCAGCTCTGACATTTCCCATATGCTCCACCACCACAGGACACTTGTAACACCTGCAGCTACTGAATACATGGAAGATCATTTGTTTCATTAAAGCGAGGAATTTTACTAGCGATTTTCTCACCTAAAATTTTAACCTAGTGCTGTCCAAATTAGAACGTTTTGGCAAATTTTAAACTGCACAAAAAGTCTACTCTGCCTTTTCTTGAACAATTATTCAATATAATCACATTGCTGAAACAATACTATTTATTGTAAAAATAAGTGCAATCATATTACAGGCACAATACCATTCTTGCCTTTCAAAAGTCTTTCTTTAGGAGTTTCAGACCAAGTCCATTTTACATCTGTTTTGGGTTTAAGGAACTTTGTGCTGACGTAATGACATTTACATTTAGATTACACTTTATTTCATAGATTCAGGAAGAGATTCTCCATTTGTCACCATTTTACTTAATGAAGAGTGACTAAAATAAACTGTGATTCAAACATGTTGTAGTTTTTCATCATCATAAAATCCAATAAAAACACACATTTGTTTGAAAACCATAGTAATCAGCCTCCGCTAAACTCTGACAACAGCTTCAAGACAAAACACCCAATTAATGTCCCTGTGATGACTGATACTAGTGAAGTGTTGAGTGACTGATGCAATGAGGCTGCCCTTACGTTTTTCATCACAACTGTACGATTTAGACCTGTCAGTGTTTTGCTATGATACCTAAGTAATATAATCTTCACTTCTCTATTTGAACTCATTTTGAGCAGTGAAATTGGAAATTGCAGGTAGTGCCGCAGAATTCTACCTGCTCACGCTGGGTTGTCCAATTCAGCAGCTTGTTTGTTGTTGATGTGAGTCAAAGGGAAGTTGACTTTCTCAAGCCCCTCCCCTCACTGTTACCATGGTAATCACCAATCACTCATAATACAGTACAGTGGTTTAAAGAGCTACAAGTGAGGTGATGACAGCTTCAACTCTATTCTAACTCTTTTTTTTTTTGTAGCCACTATAATTTATTTTTAAATACAGCCTACTGTTACATTGTAGCAGGTTTAGTTATAACTTACATTTTGATTAAATACTATTACTATGTTACAGGCAAAGTTGATAATCCAGGCATTCTATAGAATGCCTAGGCATTCTATAGAATGCCTGGTGTTTTCAGGCAAAGTAGGAAATAGATGTGTTATTATCTACTTTGCCTAGGCATTCTATAGAATGCCTGACAACTTTTAGGCAAAGTAGAGAATCTCTGACAAAGCATCATTTACTGGAATACAAAACAAAACACATACAATTTTAATTAAATACCATCCAAACTAGGGCCCAAGGGCCAAACTTGGCCCTCCAGTGGCGTGCTGATGTTAGAGTATTTATTTTAATACATTTTACAATTTGGTTTATTTTTTCAAATATCAAGTCTATTTCCCAAAACCCCATTAAAAAGATTATTTTATTATAAATCTCATTGCAAACAAACTATGTATTTATTTAAGTTAAAAAAAAAAATGTATTCTGACCCCTTGACATGTTACTACTGTAAGTATTTATTTGTCCATCTGAGGAAATGTTTTGGCACCTCTGTAAAGTCGTGATTTGATTGGTTGCGGAAGAAAAAATGCAAGTAAACAAGATTTTGATATGTTAAAAAAAGTTCATTTTCTAATAGAAAGTTTGTTAAAACACCAATGAGTGAGTGCAAAAAATAAATGGATGAAAATGTCACCTTTCTATAGCGAATTGAGATTTTTTATTTTTTCATTTGTAATTTTAATCAAATTATTTCAAAGTAGTTTTTACTGTGATATACTCAATATCCAGTTTTTGCATATCTCCAAAACAACAGTGATATTTTACCTAGCTCTAATTGCGGGAGTGGTTGTGATTGATTGTAGTTAGTGCTTGGTTGTGGTTGACTGTGGTTGGTGGTTGTAGTTATAGTTGTGTTCAATGATTCTGGTTGGTGGTTGATTGTGGTTAGTGGTGGTTGTAGTTAGTTGGTGGTTAGTGGTTGTGGTTTGTGGTTGTGGTTGGTTGCAGTGAGAGTGGTTGGTTGGTTGGTCTAGTGAGGGTAGTTGTGGGAAGGGTTGGTTGGGGTTGGTTGTGGGATGATTGTAACATCTGGTTATGGTTGGTAGTTGTGTTGCTTGTGGTAGCTAATGTCCATAATTCAATTGTTTTCTAAAAAAAAAAAAAAAAAAAAAAATATAGTTTAAATGTTTTATGAATTTTATATAAATTGTAAATGGTCTATTTATAATGCACTTTTCTACCTTACCAGGCACTCAAAGCGCTTTACAATCGAGTATCCATTCACCAAGTGTATGCCAACACTGAGGCAATGTGAGTTTAGTGTCTTGCCCATGGACACAACGACAATCCACTTCTGTCATCCCCCTGTGGCATCTGGTGTTCCAGCAGACTCCTATCTAAGTACTAACCAGGCCGTAACTTGCTTAGCTTCTGAGATCTGATGGGATCAGGCTTTAACAAACAGGTATGGCCTTTATATAAAGGTTTACAAATTAGCCTTTTAAAGAAAAGAGAAGAAAAAAACAAAAAGAGAACCAAACCATGTCTACAACTGACCATAACAACAAACACAACAACCACTACAGCAACAAAATAAGGCTTTGCAGAGGTGTCCAACCTTAGATGAACAAACTTATTATATAACAAGAGTAAAAGCTGCTTTTTGGCTCAACTAAAACAAATCCATAATAAAATGATCTTTTATAAGTCTTTTAGGAAAATAGACTTTATATGGCCTTCTTTGTAAGAAACATGTGTAATCAAATAGATACTCAAACATCAGCACTCCTTTGCAGACAAAATTAGTCCTACTGGATGGCCAAGTTTGGCCCTTGGGCCCTAATTTGGATGGTATTTAATTAAAATTGTATGTGGTTTTTGTTTTGTATTCCAATAAATTATGCTTTGTCAGAGATTATCTACTTTGCCTAAAAGTTGTCAGGCATTCTATAGAATGCCTAGCATTGTATAGAATGCCTAGGCAAAGTAGATAATAACACATTTATTTCCTACTTTGCCTGAAAACACCAGGCATTCTATAGAATGCCTAGGCATTCTATAGAATGCCTGGATTATCAACTTTGCCTGTAACAACTATAATATTAACGAAAGTCTATAGGCCGACAGTGTTTCAATAGACTAAAGACTAGTCTAAAAATGTTAACATCACTAATTAAATAAAATTATGTAAATCCAAAGGTAGATCTTCGGGCTGTGCTGAGACTAAAAGTAGCTCGCGAGCTGAAAAAGGTTGGTGACCACTGCTGTAGCATCATGCTGACTTTCCTTCTCCAGAATGACCAGGAAAAAAAACTTTATTTCATTTGAACCGTACCAACCTGAGTAGGACCATGTGACTTCATCTGGGCGTCTTCTTAAGCCTTGGATGAGAGGCTCTGCTGCTGCCACCACTGCAATGAGACGAAAGAAGACGAATCTAACATTACACCACATACAAACACTTACATGAGTATCATCAGCATAGTATCAAAAGAAAGTGTATGTTTATCATCACACTAAAATAGTGTAGGATGAGCAGGATTTCACGCCTTTTATTGCACAATATGAAAAGGCATAAAAATTAGAGCTAATAACACATCTTTACATCCACCATAGAAATGAACTGGGGCTACAACGCGTGTCATATTTATGCAACAAAGGCTTGAAATCATGCTAGTCATACGCTTTTGACATGTAGTGTTATGTTGTAGTATACATACGCTTTCTTGTGAGATCAGATTGGTATCACACACAAACACACACACAAACTCTTTGCACTTTCTCACCAGTATACAGGTAAAGTGACACAGAGGTGAGAAAGTATCAGCTGGAGAATTCTGAAATAACTGACCAACTTCAACTCACTCTAGTCCCTTTGAATGAGCTTTTACTGTATTTTTAAGGATCTCTATTAGTCACTACAGCAGAAATCTCACAATAAAAATGTTACAAGACAGTAAACACTTTAACAATTTTATTTAAAGTGCTTACTGTCTTAAGTTCAATGGCTAAAATGGCTACTAATGACAAACACACAAATTATTACAATGTTTAAAACATGTAGCATCAATACATTTTCAAACAATTATTTTTTATATTTTAATTAACATGGCAGTAAAGTAGTGTGTAGAAAAGTTGTTTTCATTGCATTAGCTGTAAGGCGCAGTATAGTAGTGTAGCATTAAAATAAATTCCAGTAAACTCTAACATTTACTTATAAATCTATAACCAAACAGTCTAAAGTAGTATTCCTTTTATTTGTATTGGTTCTAGCAATGGTATATTTTGACCAAAGTAAAATACAATACTACGCTACACTTTTGCTGGGGAAACAAATTAAAATAAAGTATCATAAACAAAACAGATTGCTAATTCTTCAGTTGTTTATGTGCAGTAATACTGCTTTAGTTCACTTCTGTGCTGGAGTTCTCCAACAGTCTTCAACAGAAGGACACAGGAATTTATGAGGCTAATATCTGGAACCATGGTAATGTCTTTACATATGTTTTATGATTTCCTTTCATTGCTGATATGAAATTCAACATTATACAGGCTTAAGATCATTTCTTAGGATAAATATAAAAAGAATAACATTGTAACAAGAAAAAAATTTAAATGTTTTATATTGAGATACAAATTAAAAAATTAACAATGGAAAAACAAAACAAAACAAAACAAAAAAAAACTTGTAATGCATTTTTTTTCAAGCAAATGATCATCAATATTACAAGCTGTAACAATTGTAGTGATATTCTATTTATTTACTGCTAAAACATGCCAATATGCTATAATGTTCATGATCAGAGGTGGGTAAAGAGGCTTAGAAATAGCTTGAAGTTTTTTGGGCGTCCTCTCCTTTTGATTGTGGCTGCAGGGCATATTCACATGTTTAATGTGCTCTGACCCCATTTACAAGAGTGACCACATATGTTTTTGTCTTTGTGTGCTCAAACATGTACCTTTTTCATAGACTCCGGCGCCTGACTCACATGTGGGTCATTTAGATCTCTTTTTGCGCCGCATGAACTCAGTCCCCATAGCGTTTTCAACATGAGTCTATGGTGAAGTCAGCAGATCACATCACTTCAAGCACAAAGTCTAAAAATAACATGCATTTTGAACATAAGCTGCAGAGTAACACACAGCAGTTTATCTGAGGTGATTTTGAAAAGATTAAGTCACAAAACATCACACATACAAGAACAAACTAAATCTAATCTTAATCTTATGCTTGGGTGAATATGCAACAGTGGAGCAGAGAAAGGCCACAGGGGACAGACTCTGCAACAAAACTAAAGTGATGCAGCTGTCTGCTCAGCTGTGGGCTTACTAACACCTTCAACACCACTTAAGACTGTTTTCTTACATGGCTGGAAAAGATATGATGTAGATCAGGTTTGAGAATAGAAGTTACAATAAAAAAGATATGAAAATGAGCCTCTTGAATACATGTGAGTTGAAAGCCAAGGACTTTTAAATTTGGTGCATTAGACAGTTTTTTTTTCAGCCCTTTGGTTATAGTATATGCGTTCAAAAAAAGAGTAGTGAAAGGAGTTTTCAAAAGACAAGACAAAAGAAGATTTTGAAATACAGTATGTTCGAACCTTTATTAAATATGCAGGTGATGTTGCACTAATAAGTTGTAACGTTTGTGTGTAGTTCCATATATAGGTAAATATGATGATCTAAAATGCCACGTTCCATATGTGAAAGAGTGTTAAAAGAGTGACATTCAATGAAAAGAATAAAATCTTTCAAACTGTGACACTGACCACAGAATGTTGATCACTCAGCTCACACTGAGCCAGTGCACTATTGATCAAACGCCACAATAAATGACTTCACAACTGAGTCGCTCACTGGTAAAGCTGCAGATACACTTGTTCCTTTGAGTGGCTGGTAAAAATCTGCCTTTTTCAGACATGGACATTTTATCTGTGCTGCTGATGATATTGGTGTAGTAAGATATTGGTCCAATATTTTAACTCATAACAAATATTTGGCTCCAAATATCTTTAAACGGACCCAGTCTCATGTGGCCAAAATGACCTCCGTCCTTCAGGTGTGTCTTTTATAAAAGTAATAAAACTAAAGTGGTGGCTGTATGCTTACATAAATACAGTATATTGTGTTATTGCTAAAAAGGCAAAATGTTGATTTGTGAAGTATAGATTTCATATATTTTAATGCCATAGGCAAATATTGATTAAAGGCTACATCAGCAAGATATTACATAGTTATTATTATTATTTATTTGTTATTATATTTTTTAAATGTTTTTTATATCAAGCTGGGGCTCTTTACTCACAACTGTGGAATTCTAAACTGAACATAAAGAGAGACTGTTAGCTCAATTTATTTTCTCAATAGATCATTGTATGACTCTGTCCAATTCTTCATTTCCACTATTTAGGATCAGGTTTAAAATGAACTTATTACTGTTCTCTCAGATCGCTGTTTAAGTTCTGTGAAGCCCATGATATTTTATATGGAAACAGGTATCCTAATTGCCTTCTATATATCTAGGGCAATTAATTAAAAATGAACCAATCACTGTTCAAGCACAATTTTAAATGCTCTGAAAAAATAACAGTGTGTACTTAAGTGTTTTACACTGGCTGGTGTTCAAGAAAATATCTCATAGATAATCTCTTTATATAGTAAGTCACATAGAGGTTATCTTTATAATGCTGTGAGATATGTCAACTTCTTAATTTCATCTGTCCATTCTTTTCAACTAAGGGGACCTCAGGCTCAGCTTTCTTGTGATTTTACATGATCAAACAGCCATAACTTCTAGTGCCCATCTGTTAATTGCTTAGGAAATATTTTATCTATTAATCCAAATTCGCAATTCAACTGCTAAGATTAGACTGCTATAAATCCTAATATTATTTAATAGCTGTTGCAACAGTCAGTCCCAGTTTAACACTAATGAATAGTGTTAAACTGGATTGGATTGTTGGATTGGATTACAAGTCTCAAAGAGCTAAATTAACTCTTTCCAACAGGGAATAAGGCTTTGTCTGCACCAAACCACACTATAGTTTTAATAAAGGAAGATAAGAATACTTCTTTTAATAGGCTTCTTTTACTGACTTGCAAACATAGGAGGAAATGGGTATAATAATGTAAATGTATGCAGAAGTGAAGGCGTAAAACAGAAAGCTAGAGGGAAAATACATCAACTCGAGAACAAAACAGCCACACTTTTTCAGTTATGCACTTATCAGTAGCTTTCTTGCCTTTAGAAGACTAATGATGATAAAGAAACAAACAAAACAATGCAAAGAAGCAGAACCATTGTGGACAAAACAGTTGTGCATACTGATATTTCAAGTAATAATGGTTAAATATATTGCAAATCATATTTTATTTCCAGATATTAATTCAAAACAAGAAATAACTAAATAGAAGAGTAAGCCTATAGGTTCAGTTGAAACCATACCTTAGAACAATGTTAAAAAAGATGATTGAGTTGTGTCAAAATGTAAAAAAGGAGATTCTACAGAGAATCTACATTTTAAAATGTAGATTCTGTATGTAGATAAATGTAGATATTGTAAATATGTCAATCCATGAAAATGTTGGACAAATTGTATGTAATATGCTGCATTCCAGTGCATTTACATTTACTGGGACAGATCTGTTGCGCCGCTCTCGACCCACAGGGGCTGCACTAGATATCGAAAAAATATCGGTATCGCAATATTGACACATGCCATATTCATATTGCAAAGATGCGCGATGATCTATTACATTTTTAATGTATTAATCATCCGTTTTTAGCACAGACTGGTTCAACAGTTCCAGACCCTGGGTAAATCTGCGCCTCCGATGGGCTGCTAGCATATGGCTAGCCACTAGCTTTGCTCGAGCGAGCCGCAGTGCATGATGGGAATCACTAACTGTAAACACATAAAAAGATGAGATAGACGAAAGCAGCCAACAACTTTCTTAAAACATGCATCCCAAAATTCCGAACTATTGCGGCTTTACCATACAAACCTTTTTCTACACATGCCGACTTGAGTAACAGAAGCCACATCGAGAGGAAATACAACTGCACAGTCGCTTCGAACAATGAATTCATGGAACAACCCACAAGGACCACTGTGAAGTTTCTTTGCTCTTCCAACTCTTCAGACTAATCTGCTAGACTCAGGAAAACCAAAGGAAAATTCTGATTCCAGCATGTTATGTCTGTATTATGTGCGTTCCAGGCACTGGAACTGTACATGTCCACTTCCCACTTGTAAAAATGCGCTGGAACGCCACTCGAACTGGTTAATCCCACTTGTGAACTGGACCTGGTCGAAGCCCCATCACATACGAGTCAACAATAACCACAATAAATATTTGAGGGTTTAACTGACGCAAAAAAATGTAAACATAATTACAGGTATTTCTTACTTTGTTTACCTAAAGTTAGATTAGCATAATGTTTACATACGAGTTATTACTTGAACGCTTGAAGTGGAACTGTATTTTTCAAGTGAGAAATGTCCAGTCCAGTTGCTGAACGCAGCATTAGCTTTGAATTAACAGCTAGCGAAGTGCCAAATATGGAACTGTTGCTAACATCCCGCTAACAATTTGCTAACCATTTTAAAACGCCTATTTGTTCAACTTTTCTCTGCTTCAGCATCACCTCAAAGTAAGTTCTGCGTGTTTGTGTGTTCTGTGTAGCTAACTAGATGTGTAATACCTGTATATTTAGCGCTGCGCTCTCGTCTCCTCCTCCTCTTAAAGAACGACTCTTGTGGCTCGTGATTGTTTAAAACCATATTGAAAACCACAAAAACTATAGTTGTGATAAAACTGACTGTGACCTGCCAGGCATTTTAATAGGACGCACACGCATTTTCAGTTTACAAACCAAGTGAAACGAGAGAAAACGCCACTGATGCATGGACCGCGGTTGCCAGATTATCAGAGAGGAATAAGCGACTAAGCCTTGGAAAAAAAGTCCTAAACAAACTACCGCACTTCTTCAATAAATAAATGTTAATAAAATAAACAGGCAATTAAAAGATTGTCTTGCTGCAAAACCTGTGCTGATAATATGTACTCCTTTTGAATAGTTTAATAATGACTTTAAATTAATGCACCGAGAATTTCTTAAGTCGAAAGAAAATATTGCATATCACAACATCAAAGTCCCGTATCACATATCGTAGAAATTTTTATTACTGACCCACTCACTTCTACTTCGCAATATTCCTTCCAGCATCATTGCCTGGCCATCATATTCATTATCCAATTCTACTGAACTTAAGCTTCTATCTTGTGTAGCAGTATCTATATTTGTTTGGCATATTCCTAAAGAATGAAACATATAAATGACAAAGAGATATGTCTGAACTGTATGTGCACAAATTATTCCACAAACAATTTATATTAAGATCCCAAATTATTACATTTTTACAAAAGGAAAAGATTATCCTGTGAAGTTTTCTAAAAGTTAACTTTTCATGCATGTATAAACCTAAATACTGTACTAGTAGCCTACTGACAAATATAATTTGGCTATCTTATTTATTGGCTATAGCAACCAGCCAAATTGTGAGTAATGGTATCTATTAAAAAATCTATAACAAACCATCCGTAAAACATATTCCACAAGTTAGCACCTTCAATAACAGTAGCTTGACTTTGACCCTTTGACCTGAAAGTCATTCCTGGAGACCAAAATATTGAAAAGCAGCAGGTTTTGTTTCCAATTGGAGATATCCGGATGACAACTGCTCTTTGCCAGAGTCGTATGTGTTACAGTCCGACATGTCCTCTGTCCTGTCTGATATAGCCTTCAGCTGTGCCCTAGTCAGCTGCTCTCATCAGGACGCACCACTTCCTTTTGTTTTTACCCTATACATCCATCACATGACCTCAGCCCCTACTTTGTCCTCTGAACTTGGCCTACACTGGCACGACACACAGCAGGGCTCCTTGGCTGAAGGGTTTCACAGTCTCATATTGGTTTATTGAGCATGCTTAAATCATTACTTGACTTGACAATCAAAATACATGGAGAACAAAACATACAGCTTAGAGATGCACCGATCCGATACTATGAATGATATCGGTGCCGATTCAGAAAATTTTGCTGGATTGGCGGCTCTATGATATTCTAGTTGTGCCTTTAATTGGGCATATTGAGACTTATTTCTGGCTGATGTTGATCCAGAATGTCTCATAATGTTGGACATTTTATTCAGATTAAGTTGTGATTGCACTAAAATAACAGTTGCCTCACAATCTGATCAAATTACGTATGTTTTAAATAGATAAAAAAAAAAAGCTATTTCAGCCGTTACACTTGTACAGATACAGTTACAAACAATTCCAAAGTATCAGGATTGGTATGAAACTGAAAAATCTGGATCAGTGCATCAATGTAAAACTTCTGTTGCAGTTAACTCACATTAAAGTTGCATTAGCCAGTTTTAAGATTATTAATTTTGTTCATATCTTATATAACTGTTTGCAAAAATAATTTTGAAAATCTTATTCAGTTTATTCAGTTAACTTAATCTGACTAAAAATGTTTTTAAAACATATTTTAGACTTAACACTTAAAGGAGATGTATTGTGTTTTTTTTCCCAACTATTTAGTGAGAATCTAGAACATATGCAGATCAGTAATTTACCTTTTGTTCATTGTAAAAAAAACAAAATTAATCTAAAACGACTTGAAAATAGAAACAGCTCTATTGACTTCCTGTTCAAAACTGCCGAACTGATAAACCCTGCCTCTTCATTTTAAAACTTAACTGTGAGAAGCAACAGATTTTAATTAACAATTTTTTTTATTGTTGGAAAGTTGCTATGGGACAGTTTTGAACCATAAAAGCTTCACTTTGAGCATTAATCTTTTGAATTATAACAAGTAAATACAGACAAGTGGGAGGGGATAGGTGGCAGGTGAGAGCGGGGATTTCAGACCACTTGAGCTCCAGCTGAAGAACAATACAAGATTACTCAGTCAAGCATGAATCAATTCAAATATAACTTTGAGTAAACTAATGATGAAGGGAGGCTATTATAACAAAGTTAAAATATTTGAATACTATATTTTACATAATAGGACCCCTTTAAATCTGACACTGAAGAAAAATATCAACAAATCCTTCAACAAAATATGAATTAACCTGGCTCTATACCAGATGGATTCTTGCTATGTTTGTGATTCTAATATTTGGGAGGTAAGCACATGATGAGGGCCCCAAGTTACTTTGTACAAGAAATGTCGGGGCTCAAGTTAAAAAAAGTTAAAAACTCCTGGTCAAGATAATTTATCTGAAGAGACCCACTGTTTGATTAAACAATTACAATGAGACGAACCACCAAACCTCGAAGCAAAGCATTGTGGTTTGAGCAGAGGTGCATGTTCGAACTAAAACAAACTCTAACTAAACTTCAGTCTATCTTAGCACAATTACAGACTATTTGAAAATTAAACAATAATGTTTGCTTGTTTTGTTTGTTTCTTTTTGGAACTAAGGCTTCACAAAATTTACAAACTCATCAGTATCGGCAGTATTGAGATAGTTTTTGTATGAACAGTCTTGTGGAAATTGAAAAAAAGAACAACAACAAAAAAAAGTAAGTAAAATTCAAAACAACAGGTGTCTAATGCCTGACAACTCTCTGTGGCAGCTTTCTCTATCTGCCACATGGCACAATGTTACTTCAGAAGCACACTTAAAGTAAGCTCTGTGAAGCTGATGTGCAGCTGTGACATAGATATCATTGTTTGTCTGCTGTCACAAAGGATGACACTGCTCTCATCTCTAGTCTGCTGCAGGTTACAGCAGAATCAGATCAGAAACTTAATAAAGCACATACTACGACACAAACAACCATTTTTCTACTGGAGCAACAATGCAACTTTGCAAGACACCAACCTTAAGCCCATAAAAGCCTTAAATTCGAATGGAAGAAGAGGCAATCTGTTTTATTAATATGTATCACAGTAAATTAATTATATATTACTACATTTAACAGAACAAGACATTAAAAAGATCAGTAATAATTTCCAGAACAGAACCACAACAGACTCAACACAAAACAAACAAAAAAACAAACAAACAAAACTCACTTCTCGATACCAAGGTCAGGTCGAGGTTTTATTCTGACATTTTCAACACAGTATACTTTATTTATTAAACGATTGATTTTGTACTTCATCATTCTAAAACTGTTCATGAATGGCCAAAAGTATATATTTTTGTATTGATACTCAAATGAGACTCTAAATTGGTTACAAAAACTTCTATTGAATCTACTGAAAATACTTTTGACATTGACCTAACAGAGGTGCAATCCTACTCTGTGCCCAGTTGTTGTGGTTTGAGACGGGGCAGATCATGAGAAAATGGGGCCCTGTGCTGGAGGTGGTAATTCAGTGGAACAGCTGGAGGGTTAAAGCGATAACACATTCATTTTAGGGTATCCAGTAACACCAGTGAGATGGTTATCACACATATAAGACACAATAGTCGCTCCACATTAAGTTACAGCAATAAAACTTTTCAGAAATCCAACTCTTTTACCCAACATTTCAATCCAACAGGCGAGACTTTTGTGTGCATTTTTAATTACTACAACTGATTCGTCTCAAGGATCAAGTGTTTGAATGTGGTAAGACATAGGCGCAATGTAAAATATACAATAATAAACCATGCAAAAGCTATAAAATCAGAGGTTATACTGTGAGAGCATATGTTGGCCTTGCAAAAGTTCATCTGGCTGTAGAAACATACGAGGAGAGGCTGGATGAGAACCACAGACTACAAAAGTACAAGCTGTCCGTTTAACATCTAACCGTTTGCATGAGACACCAAACTTTTATCTAACAAGCCAAAATTGACAATGTTAGAAAAAAAAAGTACAGATGTTGATGTTTAGAGGTTCTTCAGTCTCTGTACACATGTAACTCCTCAAAACATCAAATATGTTATGGAACTGTTATTTGTAATTGAACTGACTAAAAAGAACAGAAAAGATGTTATTATAAATAGATTCTGATCACAATGGAGTGAACTCTGACTAGATTTCGTTAGCATTGATCAACTCTTAAAAACAAAAGATCTAACTGGGGTACAGACGAAAAAATTAGCTGTTGCTTTGTAGTTATAGTAGCATACTTTTGCAGTTTTGATTGTACCATACGCATTGTGAAATAAATGAAAGATATATTATACTATTATAATCTAACTGGCCTGGTTCAAGGTTTAGATCTTTAATTGCTGGGTCTATTCATATAAAATCAAAACTGCCACAAAGAGTAATGTCTCCCAATGTCAGGAAATACAAAAGTGTGACAATAATTCTGTTAAAAGGACTTTGAAAATAAAAAAAGCAAGTTTTTAAGCTCAAACCTTATGAAAACAGACACAAAATGACACATGCAAACAGCTGTATTTCTCATCACGCTCTAGAAAATCCACATAGAAGTGACCCGTGATGCACAATGAACCGAAAGATGCACTAAATTGTACCAAACAGACAACATTTTTATCATCTTCCTTTGTTTTAGATGTTAATCTCATTATTTTGTATATCATACATCATATCAAATCATATTTATTCCATGTTATTAGTGTTTTGTCTGCATTTCCTCTTTCTATAACCAAACCATTTTGTGCACGATAGCGGATCTGATGAGATTAGCGCTGGGAGGGTAAAGACAGGTGCTGCTTTGGTAGGTTGAGCAGTGCTTTGGTGGTTGCCTTCAGCAATCCTGCATCAAACCTCCGCTTCAGGCACAAAACCACACCAGAGAGAGAGCGAAAAGACCAGGACACCATGAATAAATGACACCTACTGAAAGAGAAACATATGCTTACATGTTAATTACTATATATGAGTCTATGGGAGAGAAGAGGCACATTAACTAAATGTGGTTAGCAGCAGAAGGAATTAGACCAGGATGCATGTGTCAGCTGTAAAGTGGGTTGTGAAATGTAGGGCACTCGTTTCTCACACTGGAGACTGGAGTTGGGGCTGTGTGACTACAGTACAAGATGCATGCTCATATATGAGAGAAGAAAGCGCGAAAAGCAAAACTGGAGCAAAGCAATTTAAAATAAATAAATAAAAAACAATATGTTGGGAGTAGAGCTGGGAAATATATAGAATTTTAGATCATTTTGTGATTGTTGTTTTGAAGGTATGCAAAAATGTAATATTGAGTATATTGTTTATAGGAAAAAAATGCTACAAAAAGAGCAGTTCCAAAATATAAATGCAGAAAGCTTACATTGTAAAACTGTTTTACAATGTAAACTTTTTACAGTGTTTACAAAAATAAGATAATTCATTCCTGCTTGAACATCATTAGCTTGACATAACATCATCAGAATATTGTAATGTAGATGTGTCATCGGGACATCTACAATGGATATCAGGATATCCATTTTTGTAAATATTGCCCAGTTGGGAGTCTCATTAAGGTTGTAGCAGGTAGCTGTCAGAGGAAATAGAGCTCAACAATCCAATTAGTTGCAAGAATATTTTAAAATAATAGTTTTAAATAGTCAATTATCAATTTCATTTTTTGTCAGTTTGAAGTCCCAATTAAAGTTTTGCCTTCTTGTTTTTGTTAATTTCATGAATATTGAAAGAAATGGTAGTCAAGGCAAATATGTGAAGCCAATTTGGTGATCTTTTTATCTTTCGATATTTTGTCTTTATATTATTACTTTTCATCACTAAATAACAGTAGCTTTTTTGGAGAAATAACTAGTAACTAAAACTAATGACTTTTTTGAAGAAACTTGCCCATCACCAATGCTCTATTGTGACTTAAAGTCTTGCTATATTTTTTGCATTCATCCAATGGACAGATAAAGTCTGGCTGTTATTGCAACTTACTCTAAAGGCTTATCACTACTTTCTTTCATGTCTAACCCCAGACTACACTCACACACATGGAGTCTGAATCCTCCCTCAGCCTGTGTCTTTATGCTCTTTAGAGTCTGGAGCAGCACACATCTGACAGACTCTGGGTGAGTTCTCCCTGAGGCTGTGGCGGAGCCTCTATGGCCGCTCCACTGATCTGCACTGGATTATAATCCCACACGTTTATGAAGCGCGGAAGGAGGAGCAGATGGAAATGGTGAGGCTCATTGCTTTGACGAGGAAGCGCAGATTAGTAAAGGCAAACAACTAATGTGAACAGAGCTGCCATTATCACACAGGACAGGAGTATTATTTATAGGAATTAATAGAACTTGTACTTTTAACATTTTTAACACAAGTATTTGTAATTATAAAAGCAATTTATAATATCAAAATTACACTACTTTGTGCTGCCGGCATAGAGATTGATTTTTTTTTTTACTGACCACAAACAAGGAAGTATTGTTGGTGAACTGTTATAGTTGTTGTTAGCTATGGCCTCTGAAAACTGTGACAACTAATCACAGTCAGAAATGAAAACGCTAAGAATGTGTTATGTGTAGAATACGTTTGGACAGCTGAAAAGAGATTAAATCTGTTTTTTCCATCAGATGAATTATTCTATTATCTAGAGCAGGGGTTCTCAACCTTTTTGACCTCGAGGCCCAAATATTCATGTGCAAAGTAGCCTGGGGCCCAATCTGATATTAAATGTATTGTATTTTACTGATTGTGCGGCCCTTAAGGAGATGCTTGCAACCCAACTTTGGGCCCCGGCCCTATGGTTAGAAATCACTGATCTAGAGCATAGAAAATGCAATCAGGTTAATTTTAGTTTGTAGAATGTGATGATGTCTTTCTCTCTTGGGGGACGAAAAACAGATTAATTAAAACCTAAAGAGTATTTCATTTTATAACCATGCAAACATATGGTTATAAAATGAAATACTATTTGTAACCTTACTAAATACACACAATCAAAGACAAAGACTTAGTTTTTGTATGTCAAAGAGTAGTAACTGCCTCATCACATCACAAGTTTTTTTATTTCTGTATTTCTAAATTCGATTCTGGATGCACTCGCCTGCCTTCACTTAGTCATGATTTCTTGATATAATTTTGGAAACATAGCTTAAGCTTGTGTATTTGTGAATGACAGTGTCCATTGATAAAATCCACTGCTCCGTGTTACCATGACCGCGGTTCAGGGCGTCATGACAACACTGAGAGCAGTGATGGCGTGTGCGACGCTTTCAGACACTCTTTCACTTTGTCTCAGCTTCTTACTCTAACTCCTCCATCACTATGGAGACTCAGCGGTCCCTCTGCTTACTCCGCTCTGCGTCAGGGACCACAGGGTCAACAACAGGGAAAAACTATTGTAAAGTGCAGACCAGAGTAGGCTCAACTGGTATGGAAAAAATATTATAGGCCTACTGAAGGCTGTTTTTCTGACACTTACGGTAAACTACTAATATACAGTATATTGTCCTGAGGTTTTAAGAGACTGTAGCCCACTCACTGACAGTGTGATTTGGTCACTCAGCTCCATGCTCCTCAGGTACAAAGCAAACAAACCTGCCCAAGAGTGAAAATGACCCACAAATCGGCAAGACTGTTCGGCTCGCTACTTCCTCATTACCAAGCGTCTTTAGACTCTAGCAAAAAGTCAACACTTTACCCATCTACTAGATAGATTATCAACATCAAAAGTATTGAACTAGTCACCTATTACACCTCAAACTAAGAAATGATGCTAACATTAGCATCATTACGGTGTAAAAGAGCAAAGTGTGTTTTGTCCATTCATGAGTCAGCAAAGGTTTGAAACAATCTTCTTTCTTCAATCATGTTGTTTTCAATTGAAGAAGCTGTAGCTGTCTGTTGTGCTTTTGTCTGTATTGACAAGTGTTCATTGCTGGACCCTTGTTTTCAAAGTGCGACTTTTTCAGACAGTACTAAAGTGCCTTAAATAGTGTGGACACTTGGACACACTAGACATTATGAGAAGCTCACAATTCAAAATATAGGCTCATCTCAGTCAGAAGATTCTAATTTTAGAGATTACAGAATTATTGATAGAAAAACTGATGTATTTCTTTTTTTAGGCTTTTAGATATCCTATATTGTGATGTCACATAAATGCAATACATTGAGAAAAAAAGCTTCTTTGTTCATTATATTTGGCATTGGTCACATTTGAGAAAAAAAAAAAAAATCCCATGTAACACATACCAAAATCTGATCTAATGATTGAGTCATCTGATTAGATAAGAGTCTTACTGGACACATAATGATGCAAATTTCATCAGTATAATAATAATAATAAGAGCTGACATTCTCTCATTAGTTGCACAAACTCAATTATCTTTGCTCACAGAGTCTCATACTGTGTGGCTGATTGACTGCTGAGGTGTGGGAGGAAGGTCAAACTTTTTAAGAAACCAATTGGTCACAGTCACGGCCTCCTAATCAAGTTTTCTGTCACCAAAATAAAGTTTGTCCCTGGTCCGATTCAGCTCACTTCCTCTGAATGACTCGGCTGACAGATCTATAGACAAGCTTCCATCAAACTCCATCAATGAGTTTACACCACATTAACAAACCCTCAGGGGAGAACTTAGTCTCCGCAGTGGATGATTAGGTGGGAAACGGTGTGTGGTAAATGACAAATGTCCCACTCGCAAAATAAATAGGACTAGTGCAATTCTGAGCTCTATATTGTATACCAGAAAAACTAAATGCAGTGGATACTATATATGTGTGATTCTGCTCAATTTTGATGCTGTAAAGTAGGTTGTGCTCAGGTACTCAAGAACAATGATGCCACAAGTTCAGATGGTGGGCATTATTAACACTGCACTTTGTCATAAAATATCAATTGATCATTTCACTATTAGTGACTAGACCTATTCATTTTTTAAGATGACGAGAATAATAATAATTAAAAAAAAAGATTAGTTGTCCATCTGCCCTTTTACAAAACTCATGGTATGCTAATCCTTTCCAATTGTAATGCAAAAAAATAAATACAATTGCTGTATTGACCCTATTTTGTCCCGCCCACTTTCTAGGATTTGCACTTCCTGTTTAGCTCTGTTACAGTAGTTTACATGTTTGTCTGTCTGTCTTGTGGGGCAATTCAAACATATGTAATGACAGTTAAAATAAAACCATCTTGTGAAGTCTACAGGCTAAATTCTGCAAAACAGGAAGTACAATTCCTAGAAAAGTGGGCGGGACAAAATAGGGTCAATACGGAAGGTGAATTCGTGTTCTTGTGTCATGACAAAGGCTTATGTCTTTTGAGTGTTGATGATATGCCCATTTTTTGTGTGGTATAGACACGAGATTTGGTTGAGGACAAGCAGGAGACTTTATTTGGGGTTAACAACTAAGTTTAGATCTGAAGTTACAAAAATTTATACGTTTAGATCTGCGTCTCGAAATTGGTTAAGATTAGGATTAGGATTGTGTTAGTATTCATAAATAATAGAAATAACTTTATTTTTTATTCGCGTGAAATGCACGCAAAAAATAGAAATTGCGTTCATATGACACGCTGTTTAATATTGTGTGGTATAGACACGCATATCTGTGAGAAGAGGTTGAAATAATATAGTAATGAATAAAATCCACGCACAATTTTTCTGTATGTCTATTTCTGCAGACATTCCATTAAAGGTACTTTAACATAAGCCAACAAAAGCGTTCTCAGTAAAAGTGATACAGTTATGCAATCTAAAGCAGTATACTAATGCATACAGAAGTATAAAAAAGAAGCCCCAGTGAAGTTTCAAGTAAGAAGGACTGGTCTTGGAATTGACTTGGTGATACAATCTCATTAGTGAAACTGTAATCCTTGAATAAATAGTTGTACAAAGTTCAGTTCGTCTCTAGCAGAGTTTCTTAAGCCTTGAAAATGGTGTCTTTTGTTTGTGGCATCGGCACAACAGACGTCCTTTGTCCTCTGCTGTAACTTCAGACAGGACTGGACTCTGGATGGACGCTGTGCTGGTATTTAGGCTTTCTCTTCTGATCACGGTCACATTATGTCCTCCATGATCTGCACTTTTTTAAAAACCTGACACGACTCTGTCCTCAGACCACCTCAATTTGCAGCACATTATCTTGTCTAGTATTTCTCATCTCGCATGAGGTTAACGGACGGACATTTAGAAAAGGCAAAAGGGTTCATTAACATGAGCAGTTCCTCATTTCTTAAATCAGTCCAAAGTTTAAATTTAATGGGTTATTTGGTTTTCAGATTGTTGTTTACCAGATTGTTTTTCCTTTAAACAGACCAGTGTGATGTTTTTGTCACCTGCATTATCAGAAAGTCATGTGATGGTGCTGTTTCCCAACTAATTGAGTTAGTAGAATGGCACAAAATCTGTATAAAACAGCCGACATGACAAGATGCTGAAGACATCCAAAACATGCCTAGGTATGAAAGACAAAAGAACTGGGTAAATGTAAATGTGTTTGAGAGCTGGCCACTTTAGGCATCTTTATTTTATTCCACCAAGCCACTTTTGCTTTTTTTTGGCTACAATAAGCACTTCTGTTGTAATGGCATTCCCAGTTAATTGGAAGTCAGTTTACTTATGTCAAAAATTGGGGAAAATGCTTCAGCAAGTCACAATGCCCAGATTCGAAAGTGACCTAAAAACAGCGTGGGTGACGAATGAATTCTTTTGAAATACAATTGTTCGGAACTAAAACATTTTCCTTCAAGTTTACATTGAAATAATTCCGAATGAAAGTTTGCATTGAAAACGTGTTAAATCACCTTTATTTAATTACTTAACGTCTGGGAGTTTCTTGGGAGTTGTTCCATGATTCCAATTGTGAGCTGAGGGTTTAGTTCACTTGCTATGAAGCTGACGTAAATTCAGCTAGGAAGACTGTCTGCCGCCCCACCTAACAAGCTCACTTGCTCCCTGTCTCTCATCAGCAGCCACACATCCCTTCTCCAGCTGCAGCTCTGCGCCAAATGAGCCATTGACTACAACATGCAGACGGTTCATTCTCATTCGTTCATCGATCAGCCATGCTGCACACCGTCTCCTCCCCATCTCCTTCTGCCAGATGAGTCGTCTTTTCTCTGCCGATAAACTCTGGGTCTATAGACTTAAACTCTAACTGCTAAGGAGCCATGTCAGTCCAGCCACATCTTCAGCTTGTCTGGGTCACATGCATCTACAGCCTGTTTGTCCATAGGAGTGTATCTCTTCTTCACTGTGGTTCTCCTTGAGGTTTCTCATTTTCCTCACTGGGGTTGGAGTTTTTCCTTGCCGAGATCATAATCATCATAATCTTTTCCCCTGGTTTATCTTCCACCACCACCAGTGTGCAGCCCCATTGGAAGACATATTCTAGATCTAATCAACTTAATCTGGCCATGCTAATCATCGCCATGTCGTCTGCTGGGGTCTGACCGCCAAAGTTATGCACTCAAAGAATCTTCTAAAACACGTTTGTTGTCTGAGTCTCTCCAGGGTGAATTGGATCAGTGCAGCATCTCTGTACCTACACACCTTGTTCCAAACTATTTGCTGCCCCTTAGGTTAGTGTTTGTTTTCTGCCATCAACTCTTTTCATTATTTGTAGCTCCTCTAGCGCACTTATGTTTAAAACAAAACAGTTTCGGGTCCATGCCGCCATCTCGCAATGTGTCATCGAGTCAAAAAGGCAACGCAATGAGCATACGCAGTACGAGCGAAATTATTTTTTTAAGAGGAATAATTGGTTACATGATAAGTGTTTACATACGTAGTATTTGTAAAGCGGAATAAATTTCTATTCAGAATTTGTTAAGAATTAAAGCCCTCATGTAAATCCAGCAACTGTTTGGAGAACATTGTTTGGATTGAGAGCTCGGGATAACATAATACAACCAAATGGATTCATTTTGATGGTGACATACAAGGCAACCCCTGAAATAAGATGAATACGATGAAGCAGCCAAAAGAAAATGTACTCATAGGAACAAACTTCAAAATAATATTGCTCAAGTAAAACTAGGTTCAGTCTTTATTGTAATTTTCCTGAACATGTTTGAAATGTATCAGCATTAGATTTTTAAACCATAAATAACAGAGTGTGCCAAGTATTGAAGTATTGAATTGAACGAGTTTTGGAATTGTAATGTCTGTTTTCCCAAATCAGGCAGTATTATTAATTTTCTCAGTTACAGAACATTATAGAATAGGTTACAACTTAAAGTGAGTTATAGCACAGCTTAAAACTCTAAAGACTTTTTTTAAATTATGTTTCTATTTCATGACAAGTTCCTGTGAATCACAACTGGCTAAAGAGGACCATTAGCAAATGCATATCTCTGACCCTACCACAGCACTTCAAACCAGTAAAATGTGTATATTCTTGTCGGCTCTCTCACTACCTTACATAATGCATTTGTGCCCATTGACAAACCACAGCAGACCCTAAAATTGTACCCAGAATCCATTTTGCGTCCAGAGCTCTCAGCATCAAAGCCAAAACAGCATCCTAGTGGCAGTTCTAAAATAGCCAGCAGGGCTACAGGAAGAGCAGAGCGCGGCTAAGTGGATTAGGCAGAAAAGAGAAGCACTTATGAGTGAAACGACTCACATCCAGGCCGAATGAAAAGGCCTGAGACGATCACCAAGAGGGAAAGGCTAAATACCACCGAGCAAGCAGACAATCAATTATTCAATATCACATCTGGGACTGCTGCACGACCCAAGCACAGACAGACGAGTCAAAGTATTGTAATACGCTGCTCCATGTATTTAATAATAAACTATAACATAGACTAAATAGGTCAGTGATCTTCATACATGTTTCACTCAAAGTCAGAATTGTTTTCTTTTTTTTGTGTGTGTAGCTGAAAGTAAATATAAACATGTAAACATGGATAAGTTGTAAGTGAAAATTTCGTTGCGCCAGAGATATATAGTAATAGAAATAATAATAATAATTTAAATATTTAAATGTGTGTAAGGAAGTTCCAATCTCATATCCCAGCACAAGATGTTAAAAATATATTGACTGGTATTGATGACATTCTTAGGACTTCTTTAAGATGAAAACAGAAACAGAAGGAGAGAGTCTTAACAATTGCACACCTACTGTTTGTTGAGCTGTTCTACTGTGACTGTCTGAATTTTTTATTTTTTTAAATTTGGTATCTGATCTAGTAAATCTAAAGACGGTCTACCTGGAGAATCCAAACTGATATATCTGCATTATTTTATGCAACCACTGGTATTGAGGTGACAAAGAAAGCCTGAATGACATGGTGCGAATTGCTACTTTGGTGCTTAAAGAGTTAATTTAGTCATAGATTTCTTGAAGATTATTTGAAACGTGGAACAGAGAATTCAGAGGATTTATAGTTTAGTTGTCATAGACCTGCACATGAAGTATTAATGTGCTTGTTTTAATCCTTCTCACAAATGTCAGATTCTTGACCTGTGTGACTGATCAGTGAAAGGATACTTGTAAGTACTTAAGTGTTTCATAATGTCAGCTTGCATAGTAAAGATGAAAGCTTGAAATATTTATAATGTTTGGTAAGATAAAGAAAATACTGCTATGTGGTTCAGTGCTTATTGAGGTTAATGCATACCCATTTCCCCCAAAAGGAAATTAAGTGTCTTCTCCAATCTTCAAAGCGTCAGAGAAAACTAGATAACAACAAAAAACAAACAAATTATGATTTCAGTTGAAGATAGAAGATTTTATGTTTTAGATGGACATGTTAGAACCTTTTATTTTTTTCTAAATATGACTTAGGCAATGGTCCTAATATTAATCATATTGCATCAGCAAGATGCAATACTGATGACATAAATGTTGTGAAAATTGCATAACGTTTTGTAAAATCTTAAGTACTATAGTTTCTTTCAGTTGGTGTATCCAACAGAAAAACAGTATTTTGCAAAAGGCCATTTTCCACCAAAACTTTCTCTTTCTAAAGTTACTGCAAGATTTAAACATGACATCAATCTTTTGGATTCACTCTGGCATGTTACAGGATTATTTGCGCAGTGACTTCCACACACACTCACACTTCATCCCTCTGCACTAGAGTTCTGTACATCAGCCAAAAGAAATCTCCTCTTAAAATAAATCTATTTACAGAGATTTCCCAGAGCCTCTTCAAAACCCTGCTCTTAATCAAAAACTCTAAAAACCAAACATGCAACATACCGTTTGTTGTGTAGTGCTTCCATTAATATCTTTTTATTTATGCAATATGTACTTTTATAATAATGTTCTAACATTGCTTTTTCAATGAAAAACATAAGTGCTCGTGTGCGGAAATTCTATTCAATTATTTCTGCTCTTCAAAAGTACTTCAGACTTTTTGACGTCATACAGTACATGTCTGAAATCTTCAGTGTTTTCAAATCAATAAATCTGTTTCCGGCTCTTCTGTAGCAATGTTTAGCACATCAGGCAAGATTGGCTTGAATATTTCCCATGTACTTTATTTTGAAACACATGATGATTAAAAACAAAAAAAAAAATACTCCTAAGGATGTTTAAAAGATAAGAACAATGCAAATAATACATCATATTTGTTCTTTAAAGCAGTGATTTTCAACCAGGGGGTCAGTATCCAAGAGGGCTCATGAAAGAATTCAATATTTAAACAAAGTTTAACATCTGATCTTTCAAAGACAGTGTTATTAATCTTTGCAAAATAAATATATATAAAAAATATATATTATAATGATAAATGAATAAAATAAGAACAAATCTAAAATCATCACACTAAGGTAGCCAACATTTTTGCTCACAAATTTATTATTTTGGTGGTTGTGGCTGAAAAAGGTTGATGCTCAATGCTTTAACTAAACCTTTAACCAAAATTAAAGTTTTTCCATAAACTTTGGAAGTCAGAGATCCCCTTTATGAGCACAAAATACACCGGTCTAAATCACAAAACTCCAATCACAACTTGTGTAGCCAACATTCACTGTATTGCTGAAGTAGTGTTACCTTGTGGAGGTAATTACTGTATGGCCACAAGCTATTTTGATACTGCATGGAATATATGTGAGTCCAGATGGTGCTTCCTATGAACATAAGATACTGTATCAGTTGCCTTTCACTGCTATATTTATTCTCTTCCAAATTAGAATAGCCAAGGTGTTTTTAAAGGCTTCTAGAGGTTCAAAGAAGACCAGTACCTCCAATTTTACTAGGGCTGCACAATTTGGGAAAAATATCTAATTGTAATTTTTCCTATTAAAATAACAGAATTAGATTTTGTGTTTAGAAGAAAAGACTAATTGAAACATGTTAATGAACAGACAAATTAATAATTTAGGTAGGGCTGAGCAATATTGGCATAAAAATCTTATGATCATGATTTCCCATTTCAATGCATCTGTCTGATCAAATACAGACTTTTTTTTCCAACCTACTTCTCTTAGTCTCAGAGTTGCTACTTCTTTCTAGCGACTATGAGAACATTTTTATTTAATGAAATTTGAAGCTTGTGTTTTTTTGAGCTGAACTTTCAAGTCATAAAAGAGGTGAATTTTAACATTTCATCAAGTTTGATCTACAAAAATATATCCATTTATGACCGAAACAGGGATTTTTAGCATCTTTTCATGTCTAAACATTGTTATAAATGTTATTAATTGTTAAAAACTTGTTTTGCGGAGTTACACAATCTTCTAATCAATTAATTTTTTAGTAACTTTACTGGATGGTCACTTATTTGCGTTTTTTTTTTTTTATTGATTGTTTTTCTCTGAAAATCTGGCAACACTGATTTAGCGATTGACAGTAAAGAAAAAAAAACAGATCTAAGTAATTTAAAAACATGTATACATCTAATTCACAAAATTAACATTTTTTATGCAGACGAGCACATGTGAAGGAAGTGCGAGACATCAAATATTGCAGGTGTTGCAATTTGCAAAATTGCATCCACTGAAATTCCAATTTCGATTCAATTTGCAAATAATTGTGCAGCTATTTACTTTAAAATCTTAAAGTTTTAACATTATTGTAATTCAAAACCGGCTGATGTAAGTTGTGACAAACCTGTCAGTTGAATTGTTGTGATTAATAAAACACAAGGCTTGAGTGGTTGCGCTCTTTCAGTGAATAGTAATGCACAATTTGGTATTTTATGTCTTCATTCAGTTGTACTTGGACTTGATCAACATTATATAATTTGAATGGTGTCTGTGGTTCTTAATTGTTGAACTACTGATCAGGATTCATGTATCTTACAGATATTATAGCAGTAAAAACTAAATGAGATTGTTTAAATTTATTTATTCTTAAAATATTAGGGATTGATTAGTCAAAAATCTTTATCTAATGCTAGGACAACCCAGCCTTTCCCTGTGAAGTGCAAATTTTTGTTATCCTTCATTATTAAATGGGATTTTGTTAATTTACTGAAAAACAAACCAAACTTTTCCCTCGCTCTCAGAAGTTGCACAGCTCTACGACTGTCATCTCGGAGTCACAAAGTGACTCATTTGGCTTGAATGGAGACATGAGCATATTGAGGTTTCTATTTGTTTTCACACTAAACCAGGAGGACAAAAGAGAATATACTTTAATAAACCACATTGTGAATTCAGATAAAAATAAGAAACCATCTGTTAAAAAGGAAACTGGATGCCGTTAGCATAGTTTCTTGCTCTTGTTCTGCAATGTCTGTTGAAAAAAAAGTGATGTTATTACAAAATGTTGTTTTTGTCTGTTTGTGAACATACTCAAATACATTCTTTCATGAATTAATTACTTTATTCATTCACAATTCAAAATTCAAAACATGTTATTCGGCTATTATTGGAAATTCCCACCTGGATATGCCCGCCATAAATTATACCTATATATTTTGAGCTCAATTGCCTTGTATCTTGAGTCCCCATCAGCAGGTGGGATGAAGTTTGCTATTTCTGCTGTTTAGGAGGAAGCGTCTGAGGAGAGACATATGTCCCACTACAGGCCTGTTGTGTGAGCATGGCCACACTCCATATATGTATTTCACTGTGACAGAGAAGCCAAAAACTGGTGTCCGAACATATTGTGGCACAGATGGCCCTAAGATGTTCTTCCAGAAATGAGCAGCTCTATGGGAATATAATCAATAATATATGCAGTGATAAGCTATAATGAGTTAATGCGATGTTATTCACTTGTTTAATTAATGAGTAGTGGGTACAATAGTTTCCTTAAGAAGTGGAATGGGTACCACACATTTATGCTTTACTCGCTGTAGAGCAGGGGTGTCCAAACTTTTTCCACAGTGGGACGCATTTTGCAATGTATATTAAGCTGAGGGTCATATAAAACTTACCTGCGAAGTGAATCATTCAAATTGCATTTGACCTAGTTTTAGTAAACCACCACACTTTTAATTAAGCATTAAACATTAATTTTAGGCTTATACATCAAAATGTTTTTTTCATTTAGACTATGATAGAAGAATTGCTCAAATTTCACATTAAAAATTATTATTAGTATTATTATTTTATTTGGGCCAATCTGGCAGGAAGTCTGAGGGCCAAAAAAATTGATCTAAGGGCTGCATCTGTCCTCTGAGCCACAGTTTGGATGCCTGCTGTGGAGGAACCAGGTCATTTTGTAAAATTTCACAGAAAGAAGCTTGGTTCTGGATTTGAAGACAGTAAATGGTAGGGCCTTCAAATGTAAGCAAATTGATATTAATCAATATCAAAATGAATATCATAACTAGACACCATTGGAGCAAATACCAATTCTGAAAAAACTGAACTAAATGTATGATTTATTTCATTTATTGCAGCATTGTGACCATGTGACCATAATGCACACTTTTTCCAGTTAATACTGCAGCTTTAAGAATCATTCAGATGAAAACAGTGAAAGTCTCCTTTTTCATTTTGACAATTAGAATAGAATTCAATTCTGACTCAGAAACTGTGCTATCTACAAATGATTTCACAGTCACTGGTCAAATGCAACAGGTCAACAATGTAAACTGAACGCTGAGATGCTGCGAAGAGAATAGAAACAAATGCAATTATACAAAGATGTTGACCCATAGCCCAACTACAACAACCCAATCACAAAAAAATCACAAAAAACAAGCTAAGGAGCGATAGACAACCAAAAAGAAGAAAAAGCAGATCACTGGGTCTATTCATTACAATGGGGAACTTTAATAAATAAATTAGCTTAATCCGATTAGCCAAACGCACCATTGGGAAGATTCATTGGAAGATTCAGTCTAATGACACCATTTCACTACAGCCTACTTGAACATTCACCAATGTTAATTATGCAAATCCAGGCTGCGCAACATACAGCAGCCTATAAGTGGACAATTTACATGTGAAGTCTTCAAAAAGAAGGCTACAACCAGAAACACTGCACTGGCAATAACTGACATCGTTGAAACAAATCGTTTGGCATGAAAATTCGGGTTTTAAGCTCGCAGCGTGCGCAAGGGCTGTCAGTGGGCGCTTAACACGTGTGGAAACGGCATGATTTAATCCATGCAACAACACTTTACAAAGACACGTCCGAATACATTGTCTGAGCAGCTTGTCAGTCACCGTGCATACCATTACGTAGTTCCAAAGTGGCATTTTTGGCACATTAAACTGCATGTGGTGTGTTCGCCGCTGTTCTTACCTGATATGTGACAGAGAAGGAGCAGCCAGGAGACGGACATCTTCACCCGGCGCGAAGTCGTATCCATGGCTTTGACGGCGGAATATTAGAAAAAAAAAAAAAAAACGTAGGGACGCGCAAATTCTGTGCGTAAAAGGATGCCCTACTCCTCTAGACTCATCACTGCTCCACTCGTGTGTAGAGAGGAACACGGGGAAGAGAAGAAGAGGGAGAGGGAGAGCCCGCTGGACTCAACTGTAGGATGAGATTTCAGACGCAGATTGGCGCGAGTCTGGTGTAGTAGTGTTTAAACGCACCGCCCACTGCCCTGAATGAAAACCTCGGCTTTAGTATTCTCAGCAGGCGGACGTCTAGCTACTGTTACTACTGTTTTTTTACTATAGGCTAGGCATTATTTTCCAAAATGTATTTTAAACGGCAAATATTTTGCTAAATTGACTTTTTATTTTATTTTTTTTTTTAATCAGATGAAATTGTATCTTTCGTTTCCCCCAAAACACTGTTCTGCATCTCCCTGATAGTCTGCCATGTTTTCAAGTCCATAAAACATTCAGACTCACTTGAAGCATTTCTGCAGCATTACCATATTAGGCAAGATCGGTTTGATTGTTTACTCTGTGTCATTTCCTATGCAGCCAGCAGATAGAGCTCTTGCTCAATTCCTAACGTGGAAAACAAATGTAATTTTTACCTCACTTTTGAGTTGGTTCTGGTATTACAATATGGAAAAGCTCAGAAGCAGGTTTGAAGGATGAGAACTGCACAGAAATGTATCAAATTTGTCATTTTGAAGTAGACAGTGCAACTTTTTAACTAAAAATTAACTGAAAAAAGCATGATTTTCTAGTTAAGAATGTCTTCGGGGCACTAAATAATTAATAAAATGCATGACTTTCTTTTGAGCGAGCTTGCATGGTCACAAAATGAAGTATATGGTCAAGAATAGGGCCGCCTCATAGAAAAGTTGCTCCTAGACATAGCCTATTTTTAAAACTGCATTTCACTGGAAAAAGTTAAGTCTAGGCTACACCTTTATCTTGGTGTCCAAAACAAATCTGTTTGTGCCAGTTACAATCAGTCCCATGCAGAACGCACTGACTTAGGTGGTGGAACGTCCTGCAGTAGATTGTTATAAAACATTTATTAACAGTAGAAATGTGTCAGTTAGAACCACTTATTTGCACTGGCTTTTAACTTGTGAGCAGATCATTTGCATTTCTATTGTTTTATCTTTGTTTTAGTGCATGTCTTGTGTGTATTTTTTATTCTGTACAGACTTTTTTGTGTTTTTTAAATGTGCTTTATAATAAATTTGAATTGACTTGACTTGACTAGAGTCTCTAATTTGTTCATCTTTATGAATGAATGCACACAAATTGCACAGGAAATGTGCAAATAATAAATGCTTTTGAATCATGACGTATGTCCCAAACTATTGAGTTAAGCCATGATTAACTAGTTATGATAATCATGAAAAATACAAATCACAGTAATTCTCAATTGTACATTTCCATAGATAAAGAGTGTTACTAAAAACACAAAAGTGGTGACTAAAACAGTACTTTTCCCATGGCTCTCACAATGGCTCAGTGCTGTGAGGAGTGAATGAGGTAGAGTTTGTGAGACAGGCTTCAGTCAAACACACTGCTCTTGTCCTTGTGTGCATTCATTATCATACATTAAAAGCATAATCCTCTTTAGGACCTCGGTGTCAATGTTGCACCAAGTTTTTTGAACAAATATCTTTTGAACCAGGATTTCCGGACAGAAAAGTGAGAGGTATAAGTAGATTAACCGTGAATGTGTGCATGCATGCTGTTGTAAATATGATGCATCCTTTGTTTCTTTTTTGCTGTAATATAGATTATCAGAGTATGCAATTTATGATGAATCAGTTATCAGCCTTTATTTTACTGCCCGATATTGACCCAGTACAGCTTGTGATGTTTGCCATTTTTTTCACATACTGTTGTTCAGTTGCTACTTCTCCATTTTCTAAAAGTAATCAATGTTTTGAGGGGAAAAAACAGTCCCCATTTGGATCGAATTAGAACTAAAGAAAGGGACATCATCTAACAATCACACTCAGATCACAGTTTGCAACGTAGAAGTGAATATTTGGGGTTATTTGAATATGTGAGAGAAACTTGCTTCAACCAAGAACTTAGCTTTTTTTAGTTAAGTCAGTTCTGAAATAGAGTAAAGCTGGAACAGACTTTAAATTTTACCTTAGTGTCAATTGCAACAGTTAAACATGACCTGATATACGTAAAACATCGAAGATTAATACATGCAAGAAAGATAATTGTGTGCTGTTTTCCTTTAAGGATTTATATAAGCTACAATTGCAATATGCCAAACCTATGTTGATCTTCTGCTGAAATCCTGTCCTGTTTCAATAGATGCATTTGAAACACGGAGCAGAGGATCTATGGATTATGGATTACGCGTTTTCCCTTTGACTCTGATTATTCTCAGAGAAAAACGGGTCAGCCACAAATCAGGAAATCATTTTGCTCCAAGTCCCTCTTCACTGCTCCGTCTCATCTCTGCACATGAGAAAATTCACACACATGGATTTTCTGAGCCATTTTAAAGGTCAAGGTTCTGCAATTTTAATCCTTCGCAATTTCTTTCCAAATGTTCGAAATCTCTCATCAAATAAAGGCTACCAGAGATGCATTATAATGGGATTTTGAAGGTAAATTGCAACAGCATTTTTTCTGTTAGTGTCACCAGCTATAACCTTGAGTCGGTAAGGGCATGTGGGGCAATTGCAAGCAAAGATTTAACCTGACCTTTTTCCAATAAGAAGTTTAAACAGATTTAAGATTTTTATTAATTCTCTTTTAGCTTTTACTTGATATGGGGGTCATCCTTGGAAAAGTTGAGTGAATAAGAAATATTGTTATTGTATCTTCACTGGATTTTTGTTAACATTCGGGCCTTTTTTCGCCTCACAAGCCTGACTAAAATCGGTAACAATTCAAATTAAAACTGTTCCTGAACCATTTGGAGCTCAGCCAAATGGCTGGGGTCTTTTTAAAGCTGTATCCCTGTAGTTTTTGCTTCTGATGACCAAGAAGCTGAGAATTTTCTCCAAGCAAAAGAAAAACAAAATCTAAAATCGCCTAAATTTATTTTTTGGTAGATATAAGGAATGACACTAGATTTGGCATATTTTGAGTTTTGAGAATTCCTCTGTAAAAGCTGAAGGTAATTGAGGTAAAAATGAGTTTTAGGGACCCAAAATTACTCAAAAAAAATCTAGGCGAAGCCAATGCAAAGTCCTATTAAAATTTTAGAATTTCTGGATCTGGATCATCCCAGAATGGCTGATTTTGCTTTAAATAAAAGGGATACAATGGGATTTTTATTTTTAATCTTCCCAGGTTCTTCATAGTATGCATTTTTAAGGTACTGAACAAAATAGAATCTTTAAAGAAAAAGTGGGTTGTCCCTTCGAAGGGGTGCCGGAATGTAAAGGGGTTTTTAAAGGTGTAACAAATTTTCTCTTGGAGGGACTGCCACTTATGTTTTATTTATACCAAAAATAAAAACATAACAAGGGACACATCAAGGGCAAGTTATGAGGCAGAGGTCTCATTTATAAAGCTATGAAACTGAACACAGGGATAAAACAAACTTGCAAATTTCTCATCAACCCAGTACTGTCTTGCTCTGAAGCCAGAGTGCAATACTATAAAATACAGTATTGTGTTTTTATCCACCTCTGACCTCTGTTATAGTTGCAGTGAGTGTGGTTGTCACAGCAGTGGTATTGACTTCTATGGAGGCAGCTGGAGGTCAGTGGCTGGTCCAGAACAGATTCACACAGATCAATGTGAACTGCTGCTGGGGTTGTTGTCTCTGTGGACTGTCTGTGAAAACACAAGGACTCAACATGAAGAGAGGGAGTCAAATAAAAAGACATGAAATAATGTGTATAGGAGATGAATAATAAATTAATTAGTTGCAACACAGATACTTATTTAATACTGAGCCAAGACTGGGTCATACTTGATTCATGATAAAAAACATGAATGGTTTCAAAGTGTAAATCTAGCCCTAACAAGTAAGGAGATGAAAGAAAAAAGTTTGATATTACGAGGTCAACCTTGAATTTAACTCTGATTAGAATGTAAGTTTTGAGAGAAAAGGTCAGAAAATCTTTGCACAATGCACACAAAAAAATGGAAATGTTCACAATTGTCCATCTAAAATGTTAAGTAAAAGTTTATTTCATTTTAAACAATTAAAGAGACAGAAGTGGCAAGCCACCAGCAGGAAGCCAGTCCATATTTAATCCTGAGGTCCTCAGAATCCGAGTTGGTTCGTAAGGTACTAAATTGGCAGAGATTTTGTGCTAGACCACAAAACACACACTGTAAATAGTGGGATTTGACTCAATTAAAAATGATACATAAATATTAATTACACCTGCATAAAACAATCAACAACATAATTTTACCATGCATTTTCATTTGTACATATCAATTTTCTAACGATTTTTACTTGCATTCAATCACAATTTGTTAGAATAAAATCTGCTTAGAAAAGTTGCCAAATTTTATATTTATTTTTTTTGGTAATGTTTTCAGCATGGAAAAATTGATAAACTTTAACCACTGAGGCGTCTGCATTCAATCAAAAAGTGTTAGAATAAAATCTGCCTAAAAAAAATAAGCTAATTTTGTCTTTTTATTTTTGCATTGATTTCAGCATAAAAAAATTGATAAAGCCTAACCACTGAGGAGGCTTAACTTAATTAATGATGACTTCCGCCCACATTTTTCTGCCGAGACGGAGGTGCATGCTGCGCAGAATACTGTTGTGAAGGTAAGAGCTGTGTTGCTTATTATTTTAGTTTATTTAAATAATGAATTAATTCCAAAACACATTATATTGCTTGTGTTTAGTGTTGACTTTGTGATGAAATGCTGCTTGTTTTACCAATATTGTAAAGTATGCTGTGTAAAACGTGTAAAACTTTTGCCACTGGTAATTTAAGGTCTCTGATAATGTGTTGTATGTATGTATTTTAAAAGATCAAAATAAAAACAAATTGGGAATATTTTAGTTTTTCTTCAAGTTGCCAAATAATTGTGCACAGTAATAATTGCCTAATGTACAAATATTCTCATACAAAAGCTAAAACCTCACTTTTACTTCATGAAATATTCAGGTATGAGGTTTAATAACATTTTGGATTGACCAAGAGCACTGCTGTTGTTAAAAAATAAAACTAATCCTCAAAAGTGCAACTTGCCTAATAATTCTGCACGTGGTGTAATAATAGAAGTTATTATTATATTTGTACAAAAAAAGTAATTTATAATGAAAATATGAACCTGTACTAGTAAAAAAAATATTAAAAGAATACATAGAATTTTAATCATAAATCAAATTGATTTAAAATAAATTAAAAAATACAGAAAATTAAACACTCATAACAATCACATTGAATGCAGGTCCTTATAGGGACTATACTCGATTTTTTTGCAACAAGATAACTTAAAAGCAATTTCCCTCTAGCACTGATGCCTTGTTAATGTATCTAATCAGGTGGAAATTAGTCCCCAAAGTCCTGTCTGTGTCTAATAAAATCCCGTTTGTGTGCAGCTTTTTCTGTTTTTGTTTTTAGCATTGTGGCTGACTGTTGTTAGCATAGTGACTCACCTCGCTGTTAAAAGCTGTGAAAAAACATTAAAACTCATCATGATGAACAATTCTGAAGCTCAGAATGCATTAGCTACGTGAGGAAATCATGTAGCCTGAAGGAAAAGGTTAAAATTAATTATTTCTGTTTGTTTACATTTTTAGAATGCAAAAATCAGGTACAGTCCCTTTATGGACCCATGTTTGTATTAGTGATGTGCATATGTTAGACATCAAAGGTTTAGAGCAGCAGGTAGAACAGGTGATGTACAGGGTGGTGCTGGTTCCTCAGAATGTTGTGCACATATCTCCGACAGCAGGTGGTGTAGATGGTACTAATCTCTGTAAAAGTAGTCCCTCTTTTTGTTGTTGTTGTTTTTTTTTTCTTTTAAACCTTTCTCTAATATGATATGTTCATTTCAGGGTGATGGGGTGTCTGTGGACCTTACCCAGCACAAGTTGAACATTTATCATCTCAAACCCAACACATCAGCTCCAGAGGAACTTGGCTTCATAGAAGGTGTGCCTGTGATCACCAATGTGGAAAACCTTACAAAGGCTTGCAACTTGCTTATCGGCCTCACGTATGCCATCAATCCTAATCCTAAAAGCATGTTTTTGCTAGATTATCAGTCAGTGGATCTTAATGTGATTTTTATATGCACAATTTAAGCAATCTCCTTAGTGTGAATGCTTTGTATACAAAAAGGTTTTAAATATACTAGAATTGTAATTTTAGGGATGTCTTTCTGCTTGTTAAATGTTTTCGTTGTTGTTACTACTACTAGTACAGCAAAATGTTAAGATGTTCGCAAACAATAAATATTCATGTTGAATAATATTTGGTTTTATTACTTTTCTGTTGGTGCAAATCTAACATAAATTTTACTTTAAATTAGTCTTAAAGAAATTGAGGTAACAAAGTGACATCTGATTTGATTGAATAGATATGATAAACCTTCATGCACATTTCATTGTTGTTTAACAACTTTTTTGCAGACAGATGTGTAATACAAAGCTGCAAATTGGTCATAGTAAATCAATTTTACTTAACTATTTAGTAAATTCTAACCAGACTCACTGAAATATCTTATAAAAGTTGTCACATATATTTAGTAAAGGTAAATCATTTTTACGCAAATATTTAATAAAAATAGACAAATATATTTAGTAAATGTAAATCATTTTTTAATTTTTTTTAATGAAGGTGGATCAATTTATTTAGTAAAGTTAATCAATTTTACTCAAATATCTAATAAAATTAAATTATTTTTGTCTCTGATTGCTGTAGATTCAGCACAAATATTTTGTTTGTACTTCACTGATTTATTCTTTGTGTTTTACTCAAAATTGAGATTGTAAAATCTACTCAATTATTATGAATGTCACTTGTTACCTCATTTTTTTTAATGAAATGCTATGGGAGACTTTTTACAGTGCAAGCAGAGCTTTTTAAAAGTTTATTTAAATGTATACTTTCAACTTTTGACCTGTACCAAGAATGAGCTGCTTTTCAAAAGTAGCTACTGTAAACAATATCAAGTTTCCATAGAAAAACATGGTAAGATTCCGGCTGCATACTGTAGTGCTTCCTATAGTGAGCTGACGTCATGGCTGTCACTCATCAGAGTCATGATGAGAAGAAACAGGATCTTGCTGCTGACAGCTCTGAGCACTGTGAATCTGTTGCATGTGTAATAAATAAATCAAGGTATTCCAAAATGAGGGTGAGTGGGCATGGGGTAATAAACTGTAATATAGTTAGTTATACATTGATTTAAAAAAATTGAATTTTAGTTAAACACGGCTGAACAGATTAAAGTCTTCACAATGCTAATTTAAAAGCTGCACATTTCTGTGCTGCACACAGAAATGAGAGAAAGATTAGCAAACATCGCTAAAGATGCACTTCTCTGCCTGGAGAGGTTACTGCTTTACCTGGAATATTCCACACGGAGCAACAACAAATTGGTGGAGAGGCAAGCCTGCTTACACTAAGAAAATCATTTTTTTTCAGATATTTTCTACTATGAAAGCATCTGTAATAAAATAAATAGAATTTTTTTTTCTATAGGTAATGCCAAACATCTAAAAAGTTTTCGTGGTTAATGTCAGAGTTTAAGAGAAAAAAAAGTTTGGGACCTCTGTAAATGACATGCTGTAAACTGATATTTTCCCACTTGAGAAGTTTAAAGGTCTATATACACCATTCACACCATCTTAAATGAAATGCACCTCACATGTTTGAATGTTTAGAACACATTTGTCCTTTCATCTCTATACTGCGCCTCTTGATCCTTATAGTCACCTATATGAAGAATGTTCATTCCAAAAAGGAGGCCAAGATTTGGAGTGTCCCAATGAGTGCCCCAATTTGAAACCTGTATGAGAGTGAACCTTGATGATTTGAAATGTGTGGAGTAAAATGGTGCAGGAGGACAGTGATCGGGGCCCTCTGAAACTCTGAGAAACAAACACTTACTTTCCAGAGAAAGAGAGAAGTGGGTGGAACCAAGAGAGCGGTGCTTTTCATTCAGACACTTTAGGCACATGGGAGAGAGGGGGATTTCCATGGAAACCTGCTCAGCTATTCAGATTCACTGTATAAAGAGAGAGTTAATCAACAGCATTCATTTTATTCCTATGCCAAAGTGAAAACATAACACATGACCTAACTCGAAGCATTTTACCCTGTAGGTTAATGCTTTGTAAATGTGATTTTATTCGTTTTGCAAAGCTAATGTGTTTTTAGAGCAGAATTTGGAAAACTCACAAATAATTGTTGTGAAAAGCTGAACCGGTGAGGTTATTCAACAACAACAAAATCAATAAAGCAAAAAAAGAAATAAGCTCTATGGCTGTCAGTTAAGCTTTAAATGTTATATATATTTTAGAACAGCCATAGATTTGATTGCAGAGAAAGATTTTTCTTTTTTTGTTTTTTTTTATCAAGTAACAAACTTGTATGCAGGTCTTCTATGGTCTACCATTATTCAGTAAAGTGCGCCATCAAGTGGTAAACTATGTAAATACAAGGGCGATTCCACCAATTCGGTGCCAATTGGTGTTCGAAGTAGTTCACAAAGCATTACATTTTTATTACAATTCAAAATTTCTCAAAAGACCTATTTTATTGTTAAGCTAAGCAGTCTACACATGGGTAATTTGTGATGTTCTAAAAAACTTTTTAAAAATATGTTTTATTTGAGGTCAAAATGACCTAACATTGAATTTACTAGTGTTCAAAAATTCAAGTTGACACTTTGGCGTGAATATTATGTTGTAAATGATATAAAAATATTATTTTATGCTAGTTTGGCAAGATAGTGTTAAAAATAAACTCTACACAAGCTTTTTAAAGAAAAAATATGTATTTTTTATTTGAAAAATTACCCTAAAGGTGTGTCGCAAAAATTGACTCATTCCTGTTACCCAAGCACATTTCCCTGTGTTAAAAGTCTGTAATGTCCCACAGGTCACAGGACTTACATTCAGGGCCCAGCTCTGGGTCTGCTGGAGCCTGTGGACAGGTCGGTGTGAGGCTCTGTCATTTAGTTTAGAGTCAGTGTGACAATGTTCTGGGGGAAATTGGCTCGTCACTTTAAAATCTCACTCCTGTTACTTGAATTCTCTCTCCAGAAAAGCTTCCCTATGAAAAGTCCACACAGATCCTGAATCAGTGTGATGGGCTCAGGGCCTCAGAGCTGTTCAAATGGAGCCTGTGCTGAGCTTTGGAAAGTGAAGGCAGGTTAAAGGGTAGATTTTCTATCCTGTTACTTTCACTCCTGTTACTTTTATCAGTTAAGTAACAGGAGTGAGGAGAGTAACAGGAATGAGTCAAGTTTAAATGTGTAATTATTAAAAAACAAAAAGGTCAACATTGTCTTTTTAATCATAACACATAATAAATAAACATATATATTATAATAAGTTTAATTGCAATGTCATTTTTGACCATTAAACTCAGTCCTGTTACACTTATGCTCACTCCTGTTACCGGAAATCAGTGTGTTGGAAGAAGTTTTTCTATAAAAACACACAAAAATCAACTTTGATGCAAAAACAGTTTGATATTCCTTTATGAGCAGTCATTTTCAAACATTATCATTCAATAATTTTTAACTTATCAGCATTTCTGGTTTATAAAACTGAAAAAATGGGAGCGTCTTTTGAAAAAAAGTCAACAAAGTAGTAATGAAGACCTGCTTTAAGCACATCTATGTCCATTTTATAATTATTTTGCATAATGTTTCCAAAAAAGACACTTATATGAGAAAAATGTGATTAAAAAAAATGAAATAATATTTTGCATGTCTTTTAAAATAACTTTTGAGTTTTGGTAACAGGAATGAAACAAACACTAACTTTTCATATTTAAAGCCTTAAAGAAAATAAAATGAAATATTTTGAGAGTGACCAACTGCCTTTAAAAATAGTTTACCATGTAAGATTTAATATCCAGTGTTTAAAAGTGTAAAATGTTAGTTTGAATTTAAAGAACACTCATATGTCAAATGGCACCGATTTGGCGGAATCACCCACAAGTGACGACAGAGCAAACCAGCCTATTAGATAAACTGTTTGATTAAAAGCATGGTCATGATTGTTGACATTTGTTGTTTTGTACTTTTCTAGGTTAGAACTGTATAGTGGGCAGATTAATAATGACAAACAGAGCCAAAACTACTTTTATAAAGTAAACTTTAATTAGTATAGAATCTCTTATAACATTTACATAGCATACAAATACTAATCTTAATGGCATAATAATACAACTATTCTATTTCTAATGTACTTGCAACAGAAGGCACAGGCCATGTAATCACTTGGGCAATTGCCTTCCTGCATTCTTTTGCATCATCTCTTTCAGTATATTTGGATTTGAGTCTCTGAACTGTCTTTTGGGTTAACATCGATGAAAATGATTGTAAACTTCTAGCTCGTTTTTCCTCTGTTTGAGGTGGTCTTACATTTTCACTGTTACTGAATGGCGCAAGGTCTTCCAATAATGTTCTTAATTTTCCAGATGTCTCCTCAAGCTTGTCTGCGTCCTCAATGAAATACAATTTATCCAGTAGTTCTTTGGTGAGCTTGATGCACTTATTCCTAAGGCGTGTTTTTCTTGCACGTTTTTGAGCTGGAGATTCATTGTCTGTTGCGTCATTATCTGAAAAGACATGATTATTATCCCACAATGCATTCAAAATATTAACATTATACTTTTTGGAAACTTTCATAATAAAAAAAGAGTGTAAAATAAGAGAATGTATTAAATATTTCCACCAGATATGCTCATATTTAGAGCTTTACTTACTCAGTCTTTTCCTTCTTTTTTTCTTTCCATTGACCTGTTCATCCTTTTCATGTCCATTGTGCTCATTGTGGTGTGTGATGACAAAGCAGGTTTCCCACACCACAGGGTCTTTTTGTAAAGCAAGTTTTAGGGCTCTCGAGGTTCTCTTACGGGTTCTCTCCTTGTTATCACTGAGCTACAAAAAAGAATTGATGCAGATGATATATAAAAAAGAAATCATGTTATATCAGTTGTACAGTAAATATTAAAACTCATAAATTCATTCTAAACAACAAACACATTTTCCCTAAAAAACCCTACACCTTAAATCATAAATAACCTAGGGCACAAATACTCTAAGGTTTTATAGTATTGACCCTATTTTGTCCCGCCCACTTGGCTTGGAAATGCACTTCCTGTTTAGCTTTGTTAAGGTAGCTAACGTGTTTGTTTGTCTGTCTTGTGGGTCAATTTTAATTAAATATAATGACAGGCTAAATGCAGCTAAACAGGAAGTGCATGTCCTAGAAAAGTAGGCGGGACAAAATAGGGTCAATATCAATATATTTTATCAACTACTTGTCATTGTAAATTTTTAAAGGGAAAGCTAGATTCACAAAATTTTTATAGCTCAAAATTAATATAGTATTTTTAACCATGAATGGAGAGTAGTAAAATATAACATACATACAGTACCTTGAATTTAGGGAACATTGCAATTTTGCTGATGCATATAGTAGCTGGGCATCCAACTTTTTTTGTATGTTGTGAAAGAGATGTTTGAGTCATGTTGTAATCCTCCATCTGTGAAAATTCCATTTTAGTTTAGTGTCAGTGCTACACTGGTTTAAGAAGCCCATCCTTATAATAATAATACTAATATTACTACTACTACTACTAATAATCTTTATTTGTATAGCACTTTTCTGAACAAGTTCCAAAGTGCTTCACATACAGAAACAAAATAATTACAACATACAATAGATGTATACAATTTCAAATGCAGATTTAAAAAGGAATGTTTTTAAATGTTTTTTAAAAGTACAGAGGCTCTGTCTAATGTCGAGGGGAAGAGAGTTCCACAGAGAAGGACCACGTGCACAGAAGGCTCAATCTCCTTTAGGTAAGGTATGGTAAGGTATACTTTATTGTCCCCGTCTGCATTTGACTCATCCTTCAATGCCTCTGGGGCATCTCCTCAGGAGCAATGATCGCCGCAGTTCAGCGCATCTCCAGGTGTTGTTGCTAGGCTTGGTCACCATAGCTGGAGGATATTACCCTAACATGCATGTTATTGGTTGGTGAGAAGAAAACCCACCCAGACATGGGGAGAAACATGCAAACTCCACACAGAAAGGCCCGGCCCGTGCGGGAATCGAACCCGCGACCTTCTTGCTGTGAGGCAAGAGCGCTAACCGCTCTGCCACCGTGCCACAGAGACTCGCTGTGTCCTTGGCTCGACTAACAAGAGTCTATCCCCTGAGCGGAGGGTTCTACGGGGAACATAAGGGGTTAAAAGGTCAGATAAATAACGTGGTACGAGTCCATTAAGTAAGTAATAAAATTTTAAAATCAATTCAAAATTTTATAGGGAGCCAGTGCAAAGATTTAAGAATGGGGGTAATATGATCAAATTTGCGTGAAACAGTGAGAAGACGAGCAGCTGCATTCTGTATCATCTGGAGATGGTGGATGGAGTTCTGGTTAATCCCTGTATATAGTGCATTACAATAATCAAGATGAGAGTAGATAAGAGCACATATTACTTTTTGGAGGTCCATGGGAGATAAAAATGATTTAATTTTAGAAATGAGTTTAAGATGATAAAAACAAGTTTGAACCACATTATTTATCTGACTTTTAAAATACAGACTGGAATCAAACATCACACCAAGATTCCTTGCTGTAGGTAAAAATAGTAGGAGACCTTATGTGACTCAATTAACTGTCCAAGTGGGGTCATATATAGATACAAAATAGGAGCGGTCCTAACACTGAGCCTTGGGGGACACCGTATTTCAGATTGGACAGCGCAGAGTGTGTATCATTAAAAGCCACATAAAAGGAACGATTTAACGATCGATTCTCTAATCGATCAAGCAGAATATTATGATCTATTGTGTCGAAAGCAGCACTGAGATCAAGAATTAAAAAAGAAGGCTTTCCAGCATCAGCTAACATTAAAAGATCATTAGTCACTTTAACAAGGGCAGTTTCTGTGCTATGTTTGGCCCTAAACCCAGACTGAAAACAATTAAAAATATCATTGGCATTCATAAAAGATACAAGTTGTGCGGCAATGGCTTTTTCCATCACCTTTGATAGAAAGCACAACTTGGAGACAACTTGGTGTTGATACAGTTGCATTAATACCACGGTATAAAGTATGCTGTATATTGTAGCATCTCAAAGAGTGACTATTTAAATCAATGTGGATATTCAGTTCCAATCATTAACCTATTATAGGGTTGTCAAAAAAATTGATTCCCCGATATAAATCGATACTAAAACTAGTATCGATACTCGTTTGAACAAGTATCAATATTTTAAGCCCCGCCACCCCCCTCTCTCGCACGCTAAGCCCCGCCCCCTTCTTCTCTCATTGGAGATGGAAATGAAACTATCAAATACTTTATATAGAGCCTATATACTATATAAACAGCAAAGGTGTCTGATAATAGAACAAAGCCCAGTCTTAATGTAAAGGTTCACGAATCAAGTTAATAATAAACAAATAATACATTAAAATACTATTATTTTAATAATATCAAAAATAAAAATATAAATAAACAAATAATATTTAAAAAATCAAAAATACTATCAAAAGAAAAAAAATTAAGTTGGCTTGGCACCGTGGTATCAAAATCGTTTTTTTTTCAAGTATCGAATCGAGTTAGAAATTTTAGTATTGTGACAACACTAATCTTTTATTACTGTAAATAACACAATATATAGTATAACACATAACTGCAATTTTTTTTTTGCGATATAATATATTTCCTGTGACATCACAAAGATTTCTAACTCACCATCTTTTTAGCTTTCTCTTCTGCATATTTCTTCTTTTGTGCAACTGCTCGGTCTTTACCTCGATGGCATCCCAGTCTTTTGCCACCGACAAACATAAATGGGACACCAGTAAACTCAATAGATGGCGAACCTCTTTCACTACCAGACCATTGCCAGTACACTCTCTTTGTGGGTAAAGGCTGCCAATCTACAAAAAAGGGTAATTAACAGAGAATTTTATTAACACATTTTCATGCCATATTTTCCTCACTTCCTAGCTAATGGAGTAATTGTAGTAGTAGTAGTCATTGTAGTAGTACTAATTGAATATCTTTATTCCTGTTGCACTCCATATTATTAACAGGCTTTTTGAATGCAGCTAGTATCATCACAAATTAAGCTAGTAACATTTGTCAGTTGAACTAATGTTAAATTCACTGAGATTTAAAAATGTTTGATATCAGCGTTTATTAAAATTAATTCTGGTATTAGCGGTGCTACCAATTACCATTATAATAACTTATTGCGTTAAATCATGTTATGTTGAGACAATTAACGTTACTTAACGCTCGGGAGTTAGTTACTCGAGTAGCCATTACTTTTTGCTCTTACTTTAGCATTTTCTCGGTCTTTAACTTCTATTGAGCGATTTTATTTTCAAATGTAACGTTAACTGTTATCTTTAGTCGAAAGCAAAAACAATCGTCTGTTCCATTTGTGTTATATAATTAAAGTTAGGTCTGTTCTCTCCCACCACCAGACAGACGACCGACTCGCTTGTGTAAGAGTAAGAGTTGTGTGAGTATATTGTTAAAAAACCCAATTACCTTTCTTGGTGAAGCCTCGATCCACGGATATGCAGACATACTTTGTGTTCGACTCATCCTCTATTCGTCTAATAAAAGAGTCGATCTCGTTTTGAGTTGTAATTACTTGCATTTTGTATTCCTCTTTAACACTTGTTTCATCGCTTTTCTCCGCTTGATCTGGCGGCAGATAAATAAACGTCATAAGTTTGTAGTCGCCAATCAAAACACAGACGCTAAATCACGTCATCACCAAGCGACACGGAAGCTCATGCGCCCTTCAAAACACTTGTGCAGTAACTCAACGCATTATAAAATGCTTATTTTATAACTACAATGTGTTGTAGTCATTAATGGATTGACATTGTACTAGCTGAGGCTCTCTGGGGGAGAATAAGTGTGGTAAGTGAAAAACTAGTTGGAAATAACCACACACTATGATCTATCCTAAACAGGGCATCAATTCTCTAACCTCATGTAAAATAGACTTTAAAAGGCTTTAGTATTTGAGTGTTTTTCATTTTCTAAAACCTTTGATTTTTCACATTTGGTAAGACCATCCATTTCACTTTTGCCTTCAGCTGTTATCATTGTATAATTTATTTGTTTAAAGTTTTCAAAGATTCAAAAGATAAGCTGAATATTCACTGACACATTTTTGGAAGGTGGACGTCCTCAATACTGACGTCATTTGCATTTATCTTACTGTTTGTCTAAATGTGTATTGCAATGCCAACCCCCGCAATATATCTTTTTCTTAACAGTATTTGCCTTACCTGTGTGTACCTGAATTGGAGCCATTAATTGAACAGCAATGACTGCTCCAAACTCATCAGAGAGAAGAGCCTGCTGGGAGGCCAGAGACCAGCTGTGGAAGTGCATGGATGACCACAATGATAATGTGGCATCTTGTCAAAGTTTTCAGACAGAATTTGAAGACAAATGTCCAGCTCAATGGGTAAGTATGTTGTATACAGTATTTGGTGTTCATTGAAGTACAGTTGAAGTACAAGTCCAAGTTGACATTGCAGACTATACATTCTTCTTTTTTAACCTTATGTCAATATTAACTTAGAATTGTATATTGTATCTTATTTGCAATTTTCTGCACAGAAATGCAAACTTTTGTTGACCTATGTTAACTCTGTACTTTCTGGACTACACTAATGTGTTTGAGCGCATTACATACATCACAACCGACTGGTCACAACTGGTCACAACTGATCACAGCTGGTCATGACCAAAAAGCAGAGCCCGGTTAGGGTCAACCCGTTTCCCCAAATGAAACCAGCTGATGCATCTGGCTGACTCATTCCTATAAGAGAAAATAAAATAAAAGACCAGCAGGCAGTAATATTTTCACGATTTAATCATCTCTGAAGTACTTCTCTGTCACACCACATGGCATAGTGTAAATTGCAGTGCAATCTGCATCTTATACCTTGGTGCACTGTGCAAATGCACCTTTGAATAGATTTTAAACAAGAAGCTTGTCTCGATGAATACCCTAAACATGCTGAGTAAACTGTGACAGACAGAAAGTTGAAAATTGGATTTACATTACGATATTAAAGTACCAATATCAAGGATTTTCAGTGTTGTTGTCCTTCAAACATGCTTCTGAGCATGACAGTCTGTGTTTCCCACTTCAGAACTTGATTTATAGCTCCATAGTGACTGCACAGGAAATGAGACAGTGAGAATAACCAAACCAATTTTGCCTGATATGCTAAGAAATGCCAGTGAGGTGGTAAATGGTCTATTTATATAGCGCTTTTCTACCTTTCCAGGCACTCAAAGCGCTTTACAATCTAGCATCCACTCACCCAGTGTACGCAGACACTGAGGCAGTGTGGGTTAAGTGTCTTGCCCAAGGACACAATGACAATCTACTCCTGTCGTCCCACTGTGGCACCTGGTGTTCTACCGGTCTCCCATCCAAGTACTAACCAGGCCCTTTGTTGCTTAGCTTCTGAGATCTGACAGGATCAGGCTTTTGACAAGCAGGTTTGGCCACATGTGAGGTGACGTTATATGTTCACAGTGGCAGACTACTTGCGTGCCTTTAGTTGTCGATTCACCTGCCCTCGAGCACATCCCAAAACACATTGCAACGACAACTTATGGTTCGGGTCAAGCGGGCGAAGACCTGGCCACCATGCGTTTGTCTCTGACCTTTTTGCCATGGGAGACCCTGCCAGGTGCACAAAGCCCCTTATAACATAGGTCATAGGATCATGTGCGCATTTTTTTTTTTTTTTTTATCTATGGCAAAGTGAGCTTTCATAGACTCTAATGCTGTAATTTTTAAAGACTTTAATACAAATGTCCTTCTATCGGCTTGTTATTATCTTTAGCTGACATTGAGGCTACTCAATCAAATTTTAACTGACAATCAATCCCTCAAAAAGTAACTGTTATTGACAAAATCCAGTATGTATTTAGCAGTAGGCAAAACCAAAATTGATTTGCCAGAATATGTCTGAAAGGACAAATATTATGCTTTTTTTATATGTTGTTCCTGTCTATCAAACATGCTCCCGGGCACCCCAACTTTGGAATCTCATGCATCAGAACCAATAAAAACAGTGTTATAAATCACAGTGACAGTCATGTGAAAGTTTGAACTCTATCAATCAACAGACTGCAAAGTAAATTACACAAACAAATACATTTTTTTCTAATGTGTTCATGCTGCAGAAATGCTCAAATCAGGTCTGGATGATTTATGGAGTTAGAAACAGAGCAGAAGATTTCAGAGATCTATCTATGACATCACAGATCAGGGACATTCAGAACTGTGTTTTGATGGGAAACAAAACATTTCTCACAGGCAAAACTACAGCAGTGTTATTGATGAAGAAGGAAATTTAGATTGAAAACTCAAAAAGTTGATTTTTTGCATATGTGTCCTTAAAACATGTCTTTTTTTTTTGCAGGTCAAGTATTTTACAAAAAGAAGGGACTTTCTCAAATACAAAGAGAAGATGCAAACAGAAGGATTCACACCTGCTGAAGGGCCAAAAGAAGCTTCATAATTACTGAACTAAAAAGGGCTACAGAAAGCACCAATCTAGCCTTTTAGATTTGTTTGAGAATGTACATTGATATTATTTATTTGAGCAGAGAATATTATCAAACTGTACTTTGCATTTTCTTTTATTATGGTCTTAAAACCACTGTCATAACACAGGACTAATTTTCACCCTTAAGTTGTATTTAAATGTATATATATATTTTTTAAAATACTAAACATTTCTTCCAAAACAACTAGGATATGAACAGTTGCTCTACATTTTAACATTTAGAAAAAAAAACACATTTTGGTTCTGTTAAATCATTTTTGTGTTAAAAATACCCAATTTTGTGACAACTTAAGAAAATGCTGTAAAGTTTGAACTTGACACAACTCAACCCACCTCCAGGTTTTTTACGTTTAGGTTAAGAGTTACAAACTTGGTATTGTGTTTTATCTTTGTAGAAAAGGTATCACTAATAAGACCCATTTATTACGTGTGATAAAATACTGCCAACTAAGCAACCTTGTCCCCTTCTTTTGACTCCATTTGTTGTCATGAATTGTTTTATAACTTAAAAGTATCTTTTATATTGAGAGCCTGATTGTTTTGTAGATTTTTTTTTAAAGTAAGACACTTTTAGAAACCAACAAACACAAAATACACCATTTTGAGCATATTTTATTGTCTTTTTTGTTTATGAATACACTATTTTGATTTCAATATACAGTGACAGCTCATTTGAAAAAAGGCACTTTGTATTTTACATTTTTGCATATTTACAAAGAATATACTAAATCCACTAAGATGCGTATAACCTTTGGCACCACTAAATAACTTAACACTTACTCCTTCATCTTATATTATCATGTCCAGCCCAACGCTTCTGTACACTGTAAAAAAAAACTCTGCAACAACAGTATCATGTGAATGTCATGTGCAAATATTAAATTAACCGGCTTGATCCACCGAAAGTAACACTATTCAAAAATAAGTCTGATGTGATTTCTCTTACAAAAATCACCTGAACACTGTTTCATATGAATTAACTACTGTGCTATAATACTTGTGCTAACTTGGTAGCTGAATTGTGCAATGTTAAGTTGGTTAAGTATCAAACTATTTTGACAGCAACACATCATCCAAGTTATTTCATACTTACAATATACTTCATTGATGTTCTTAACATGACATTGGATACTAGTGCTCAAATTCATAGAAAAGACACAATTTTTATTTAAGATATTCAGCTATTTGTGACCAAATTCATTATTGGGCACAACTTAGGTTGATTGGAATGGTGTTGTGAATAGAGGTAAATTAAACAAAAAAATATCATTACGTAAAGGATTATTGTTCCTTTAAGAAAAAAAAAAGTTCTTTCAAATAATTACACATGTGCCCTTTTAGTCTGTGTACCGTTGTCAACCCTGTTCATCCTGCAGTCTAAATGAATATGTGTCCAGTGCTTAAGCTGCTAGACACATTGACAATATTTTGTTCTAATCTAAAAGGTAACATTTAAAAACATAACCTCACCCAGAGTTTTTTCCTACTCAGTATTTTAAATTTGTATCATTGAGATGGTGCATGGATATGTTCCACTCAGTGGTTGCTTTGGTGAAGGCTTTCAGTAATGTGGTATATTGATCTTTCAGTAGCCAGTTTGTGTAAGGCCTTAGCCTTATCAACCATTCTGTAGCTCCATGTTCACTGTCTCTGAAATATTTAGTCCCGATGCAGTGATGTTATAGGCCCATGGTGATGTTTCTGGCCTCAGCCCAGACTGGAAACTCAGTGAGATTAAACAGAGGGACGCCCCACGTGGTGATAGCCAACATGACAACAGCCACTCCTATGAGATTTACTCCAAACCCAGCTTTAACCTATGCAGGAAGAAAAGGGATAAATAAACACTAAGACATACTACAGTGAAAACACAAACCCCACATTTTTTCCCGTGACAAGAATATTTATGCATGTCATACCATGTCTTTGATCTGCACATGCCCATAACTGAAGACAATGGCATTTGGAGGGTTTCCTACTGGCAGCATAACTCCAAACGAGACACACATAGTGGCCGGGATCAGAGTGTGGAGAGGGTTTATCTGCAACGTCTCTGACTTTAAAAGGAAAAGTAATATATACATTAATATACATTTAGCACCTACTTTCTGCATTAATTACTTGAGATTTTTTGTTTAGGTTATATTATTGATGCCTAAATATCTTAACATAAAAAGTAAAACCCCAGGTGAACATATCGTAGAAAATGTCTTGATAAAACCTAGTATTTACAGGTAGGGGGTAGCAGTGTACTGTCTCTATCAGCCTCTCTGCTCCAGCATGTAACTGAAATCTGCCATGTACTGTCTATCCAACATGCATTTTGGTCCATTTTATGCTTTATTATTGATAATTATTTAGAAACCAGTTGATCAAAGTTTCATTGAAGCCTATCAAAGAATAGGCTGGTTTCACATGATATCACAACATTATAGAGGCCAGTGTTATTTCAATCAGATGGAGGGCAGCTAAAATAAATATTGTCTAAATGGAGTTTATTTTTGTAATGCCTTAGTTTTACTTTTTGTAGATAAATATTTCTATTTCCTTTCATAGCAAAGTACAAAGTTATTAATAGGAAAAACTGCCCCTTGCCCTCCACCTGGCCTCCAACTGCCCTGAATTCTAAAACACCACAAGGTAAGAGTCTCAAAACTTCAGATTCAAATTTGTTCGCATTATAAACCAGTGCATTTTTTCTTTATGATTCTCCATACTTCACTGAAGAATCAACAAGAAAATATAAAAATATGAGTACAATGTAAAAGATATCAGTACCAGTGCACAGAGTATGGGCAGGAACACAGTGAGTGTTGCTGGGTTGGAGGCGAACTCTGTGACCGCTGACACGAGTAGACAGGCTAGAAGGGTCACAGCCCACGGAGGCAGGCCACTCATGGGCTCCAGCTGCCGGCCAATCCACACCGATAGACCAGATACCTGACACACACATCAACATAGATTTACATATGTGGGCAGAGATGAAGAATACTATATTTTAACATGAATTTACATAATTGAAAGAGAATCTCGACTAATTTATGATTTTGAGAGGATCTTGGAAGCTAAGTAGACCCGGTACTTGGATGGAAAATTCCAGGTGACACTGTTGAACAGCTGTGGTTCTACTACAAATTGTTGTAATATGGAAGACACTTCACCCACAGTGCCTGCTTGGATTTGGTAAAGGTGTGTGTGAGGGCCCAATGGCACCATTTCTTTTGTCAGAATGCTCTAGGGCAGCTGTGGCTACAATAGTCACCAAACACCACAACATGCGGTGTTAAATTATGCACATAATAACCAACTGACATCTGGAAAAGCTGGTGATATTCTCAGGAACTAACACATTATTTTTTTGCAACAAAAAGTTGCAAAAAAAAAAAAGTGTTATTGTCACTGGTCATGTTTAAAAGAACACAAAAAAGCAGTACTGTACTGTCTCCTGGACAATGAGCTATGTTTCATGTGCTTCTTGTATCAAATGAAAGTACAAATCATTACCTTACATCCAGCTGCCAGGGCATAGCCCCCTCCCACCAGGATCACAATCTCCCATGGCATCAGCTTTTGAAAGTCCTTCCAGGTGATCATAGGGGTCAGAGAGTCCTCCTCCGACTCTGAACAACAGAAAAGTACTGATATTAAAAAGCACATTGAACTGACAATGTAGATTTATTGTTTCTAAGATGATCATATATTCATTCACCTATATCTTTACATCCAGATGAGCAGGAGGAAGAAAAGGGCCTCTTTGCAGGAATGAGAAAAAGGAGGAAACCCAACAGCACAGATACAGTGGCATCAGTCCTGTAGCCTTTTCTATAGAAATGGACAAACAGAGAGCATTGTCTTATCATGTCTTTGTTTGAATGTGTATTAGTGTGGTTTGTGCTTACTTCTCAAACAGGGAAGTCCACCCAGGGACGAAGCCTGGCTCTCGGGTGAACCACAGCAGAGTCATCAGCACAAAAAACACCCCAGTCACCACCTCCGGGTAACTGTACACAAACAAACCAACAACATTTATAAAACTAACATTTTCTGGAAGTTGATTGAAACAATATTTTGCTATATTTAAGCTGGATAAACTGTTGTTAGCATAATTTGGATTCCAGTTTAGTCCTACTGGAGACTCAGTATTCTTAGTCCCAGGTCTGTACCATAGACTGTATGGTCTGTACCAAACCAATTTGAAACCAATTTTAAACTCCCTTTAAAATTGGTTGTGTTGAAAAACAAAAAGTATTTTCACTGTAATGTATATGTACACTTTACATAAGACATTACAAAATTCAACAAGCCAATAGCACATTTTAGAGATGGAGGGCAACAAAAATAATATTAATATTACATTTTATTTTTTTGTTGTAATACAGTAACTTATAAAATCACCAAATTGAAAACTTGTGAAATACCTTTTGGATATTTCATGGCAATATTACTGATAAGAAAAAAAAAGTATCTTAAAGCCTTTTTTCATAAAGCAGAGAAGCTGTGTTTCATCACAATTCGTTTTTATTGTTCAGGTGTAAAGAGGTTTGTGTTTCGATTACTGCTTTACCCTGGTTCAGACTGTTGTTGTGCCCTTACACAAGACCTTTCATGTCCATGTTTATTAATATGATTGGTGGTCACAGAGGTTGTGGGAGTGTACAAGTAATTAGGTTTCCATCACATCAAGTTGTTTTTGCATGCAACTGAAGTTCTCCTAAATGTGAAGTGTAAATTGAAGCATTATTATGATTACGATTACAAAACAGACTTACCTGATAGGCCCCAGTTTTGCGTACTCCTCGTGGATCCTTTGCTCTGACAGCATCTCTCGCCTGGTCTTGCGTTTCTTACTCAGAGAACATGTCTCTTTGAAACTAAGCAAAAAATAAACACCATTAACTTGACCTCACAGTAATAACAGCGTTTAGACCACGTATTTAAGGTTAAACTCAGTCCAGCCTTCAACCACAGAGTAAAGAAGAATGAGACTTTAGGTTCCAAAGCCGCAGACAGAGGGATTATTAGTATTTCTCTGCCCACACTGATGACACATAGAGGAAACCAAGCAGATGTGATCATGCAGTTATATAGAACCAGTGTATTACTGAGAGCCTCAAGTGAGATTGTTTTTTTTAGAGGTTATTTAAGATGTTATTAAAAAACAGCGACACATTACTAATAAAATGTTTTAGTGTATAAATAGCTATACCATAACAGCTATTCTACTATCATGTGGAAATTGGGGAAGGGGAGAGAGGAGGCATTAATGGATTTTTTTTTTTTTCTTCAGTGGTGTAGGTGAAACCAGAGCAACTGGTGGAAACCTATGACACAGGGAGAACTTTATCTCTATAGTGGTGGTCGGCATCAATTGTCATGTTTATTATCAGATTTAATATTTCTTCTTTTAATAGTGGGCTTTTTCATTTGTGTCAAGTGTTCTGTTTTGTCTTTTATATCAACCTCTCCTTCTACTCACAAAACAAACTTACTTGCAGCCCAGGAAGAGGAAATGCAGCCACAGCCAGGTGAGAACTAACATGATGATGGCAATGGGGAAGGAGAAGATGAACCAAGTCCCAAAGTTTATGACTTTAGCATCTGGATAACGTCTGAAAAACACAGAGAGAATCACATTAATGAAATTTTTTATTGGCCTTTTCATTGATTGTAAAACAGCTTAGTCATAAATGTACAGTATCTTGTCTTTTTTCTTGTCTAGATAGCTCAGAGTATTAAGATTTGTCTGTCAATATATAGAAAGATTGCACTTCAACGATCAGAAGTGAAAGTTTTCTGTGTTGCCACGCTAAAATTAAGATGAAAGAATCATTTAGTCATCATTTTAATTTTCACATAAATCATTGCTTAAAAAAAAAAAAGTTCATCACAGTACTTCTTTCATTGCCTGTTTTCTGTTCTTTCCCTGGTGTGAATAATAAATAGAAAGCTTAAAAACTCCCTGAATGTGCCTAGCACCTGGACTCGAGACAAGGTGGCCAGCTTGTTCCTTTTTAAACCGGATAAGTTATTGTCAGTGCCTTGGGAACGCAATCCTATTTGCATCCAATTTGGAAAACTCCAAATATCAAGTCGGACAAAGACTTCTGACTGTGCATCACTCAATCAGCACAAGCCTTGCACTTTTGCACTAGCGTTGTATAGTTTGTGTTGGTTCAGTATAACAGCGCACAAAAGCACATTCTTAGTTCGAACCGACCTTTGGAGCAGATTTTGTGAAGCTTAAAGCGTTGACGGAAGGGGGTTTGCCTAAATCAGTCAACACCGGAGAAAGTGACTTGTTGTACAAGTATAAATGCTGTACACGATTGGTCAAATTTAATTTCTATGGCAATGATCAACTTGTTTTTATTAATCGACAAATCCTATTTATGTTCATGAACTTGAAACTTAAAACATGTTTGTCCAAAATGTAAATTTTCCAAAATTAACATTAAGAAACTCAAACAGAGCTTATATGTTTCGAAACAGAAACATTTAAACTCAACAAAATTCAGCTACATTACACTTTGTAGCTGTGTAATGATTCCACAAAAATGAAGAGTTAAAATAATTTTTGTTAGTGCTGTCACGCGATTAAAAAAATTGAGAAATTAATTAAGTATAATCTGTAATTAATTAATCTAATTAATCTATTTTTAATCTGACCTAAAAACTACTGAGAAAAACACATTATTGTTGCAGATGGGAAATATTAATATACAACAAATGAAGAATTTAGGAAGTTTTTGAACATAAAATTCCCATTCATCAGTCCAATAACTCTTGCCTGCTCCTTTATTTTTGTCTCGTTGCTACTCGTGACCTTTGCCCCCTGTCCCTCAGGTCAAAGGTGTGCAGACTTTCCTCAAGTCAAGTCAAACAACCCTTATGTTCACTCTGCAACTCGCATATGGAAACAATTAAGTTAAAGATTTCAAAATAAATGAATGCGATTAAAAAAATGACTCAATTAATATGTCTGTAATGAATTAATCTAGATTAATGCACTAATTTGACACCCCTAATTTTTGTTACTTTCTTCGTAGAAATGGAGAAAATATATATCTAAAGAACAGCTTTTTCATTAAAACACTCCGACAGCAAGGCACTGTTTGTTTGTTGTGGCCTATTTTTGCGTAGTGTCTCTGTTTGGGAGACACAATGCTCTTTTGTGTCAATGCTCTTTTGCCTTCAGCCCCTGAGTCCCACCTTTGGCGCCATCTGACCAGCCCACACAGTCCTTATTAACCTGGACCCCTGCACCTGCTCTCTTCCTTGACTGCTGACGGCTTTGTTTAATTCTAATGCATGGCGGTCATGCCTTTTGGCAACATTGACAGATTTGTTTCTGCAAATGATGTCCTTGTTAATTTCACTTTGCAACTCCTAGCAGTAGTCCTGCTTTGAGTGTTCGAAGCTCTCACTGGTTTGGTGTACTCTGCACGTGGGTTTATACATTCATTATCTGTTAGAACTCACGTGTTGAACTGCTCGGCGAAGATGAGGTTGGTGGATGTGCCTGTGATGGTCATGAGTCCTCCGATGGTGGCAGCGTACGTGATGCTCAGAGTCAGACATTTGCAGATCATGTGGTCTCTTTTTGTCGGGTACTGAGAATCCCTCCTCATCTTCACTCGTTTCACATTTGGGATCTCCACCGCTACCTAGAGACAGAGAAGAACAAGACAGAACAAGCACATTTTAAATAGAACTGGTAAACTGGACCATACACTGAGGACTAACAGAACATGAGGGATGGAGTCTGGAAGTATAAGGAGAAATGTGATTGATTAGCTCAGGTCTCCAGCTCTGAAAAGCAGGAGACTTTAAAGGGTACTTTAAAGTTCCCTTTAAAGTAGAACTATGTAACATTGTTAACTGTAAGTTATATATTTTAGATGTCTTTGAAAGATGAACTAGCTCAGGAAAAAAATCTGCCTTGTAACAATTAACTTGAAGAAACTTGTCTGGGAAACCCTGATTCTTTTAGTGTAAGATAATTTTGGCTGTTTGCTGGCAATGTATTTACACAAGACTTCCACAAGGAGAATACTACTGAAGCGAAGAGATAAAATTGCCTTTGCACTGTTGTGACTCAGGATATGATTGACTATTGATTCATTCTATTGCTGTCAACCCCAACGCATTTATTAAAGTTGTACTGACCTGTGGTAGATGTCCATTTATGCTTTTCACGACACCGGAGTTTGGACACAGACCTACGCCGTTCATCTCTCCACTCTAAAACAGAGAACCTCCAGAGATTACTTACAATCTACTGCTATTATAAACTGTCTATGGATGTACTCACCTCGCTGGCTGTAGAGAGATCCTGTTTAGTGCAGTTGTTACTAAGGAAATAAGGCCCATTGGATTAACTTTCCAATAAATTGAACACAGATGTTATGTGCAAAAAGGCACACAAAAAACATTGTACCTGTTATCTTGATAGAGCAGCTCCAACTGATGTTTCTCCAGGTTTTGTTCTTTTTCTGAGACACGAAGTCATAGAGGAAATTAGGACTTTTTAGCTAATATGGTGCAATAACATGTACTGAATGTAGTCTTTAAAGGTCTATAAGAAGTACATAAGGAACAACTTTACTTTTGATCCAGTACTCTTACTTACAAGTGTCAAAAACATATAATAAAATATCCATATTTCATATTTTTTACTTTGTCATAAAACAACTAATTTGGGGATAAAGAGAAACATAAAAAATAAATAAAACACAATGCATGTTTCTCTTCTCTGCTGTTCTAACTGTGGATTTAAAAAGTGGAATTTCCCCAATTATGGTACAAAAACGTCAACTTATATATACATGTTTTTATTTAACTACATTAACGTTCTATTTGCAATACCCATGGGGTCCTGCTGACTGTCCTCCGTCTCATCAGTGCTGTCGGGGTTCTCAATACTGTCAGCGAGTCCTGTGCAGATGAGCTGCTGGAGCACGGCCTCCGCGATGGGCATCACCATGGCTGTGGTAGAAGTGTTACTCAGCCACATGGACAAGAAGACTGTACAGCACATGAACCCTAGGACCAACCTGAGAGGGAGATACACAGAGAGATGGAAAGAGGGACGGTAGAAAGGGGGAGAAGCAGACGGAAGAAAGAGAGAAACAGAGAGGGCACAAGGAGAAAGAGAGGGAGGAGGAGAGAGGTAGAAAATTGAGAAGATGCGTGACAAATGGAGAAGGTATTTTCTTCTTATTTTGACATGTTTTAACTTAAAACAAAGTTGGAAGAAGGTATGCATCTATTTGAATGTAACTAACACATTATTTACTGTACTTGTATTCTGTGTAGAACTTTGCCATACATGCCATATGCCTTGGATTAGACATACAGTAATTAAGGCTTGCCGGATTAAGCATTTTAATGTGCCCTGGATTTTCTAATGCCTCTATAAGGAAATAAAGGTATGACATTTTGTTCCATATGTGGTTAATCAAGTTTTTCCCAACACAATCTCATGTTTCTTACATTCCTGGTTTGGCCCCTGCCACCATCACCATCCTCAGAGCGATGCGTTTGTGCAGGTTCCACTTCTCGATAGAGGCCGCGAGACAGATGACTCCCATCAGCAGCAGAGTGGTGTCCTTACAATACTCTGCCGCCACCTGGTAAAACACACCAAGAGGAAATATACTACATTCTATGTCTGCAATAATAGCCCGAAGGCAAATCTATACTGGAATTTAAATTGAATCTATTAAAAAATAATGAAGGTTGCAATTTTTGAAGTACCATATTTTCTGCTAAACACAACTAAATATCCAATTTGTTTTATTTCTTGTTCTGCATCTGCTCCTCTCTCCTTGCTGTGTGTATCAGTCATTTCCTGACAGCTACTGTATATTGATTATTGCATGTATCATCATTATTGTGATATTATTGTATCATGAGCCATGTATTATAGTGTGGGAACTTGCAATTACCAAACTTACAAAATGCTTAAATATGGCTACATAATGAGTAGACTTCTGAGGAGGACCTAGCAGAAACAAAAACAGTTTTCCACCAATGGCACAGTTTAAGAAACACTGGTTTTGCTGTTGAAGTGAAAATCTAACTATATTGTAACTTATTTTCATATGTCAATCATTCTTTTTGTCTCTGGATTCAACTCAATACATTCATTTTCTATAATATTAATATAAATAATTTATTATTGTAAAAAATCCCCCCCTGAGAACCATAATAAAGAGACATTGTTGCATAAATGGTGATATATTTATGGAACAAGAGGCTTACATTGGTGCTAACTGCAGCTTTGTTACAGTTTGTCACTACGATTATGTCACAAGAACTTTTATGTAACAAAGCAGAGTGATTGTTTTAGAAACTGACTGAATGTGTAGTGTTAGTTGAAAAACTTTAGGCAAGAGATAAAGATGTCTTCATGTAAACAGATGGTTGCTGGTTCAACGCTAGATCATGCAAGAGTAAATGAACTATGCCCTGTTTACAGCACTTTCAGAAGTTTTTCAGGCTTGTCACTCTATGCCATTGTTATGGTTTATTTCCTAAAAAGAATCTTCGAAGGCTGCAACAAATCTATCACATTTTAACTCTAAAGCCACAATGTAAGGCTGTAAACACCAAAACAAAAGTCTAGTAAATTTTTAGGATATTTTTACCTAATAAATGCACAAGGTCAGGGCTAGTTCATTGGAACAGTGAGTTGCAAAAACCTTTGGCTTTGAGACAGGGATGCTAAGTACTTTGCCACAGTGTTGCTGAGCACCAGAAAGGTTTACCCTGAGTGTGACCTCAGATTTACTGTATGGAGCCTGTGTGGTATAATCTCATTATGTTACATACGTATAAAACCAACATATAAGCTTTTTTCTTTGGCAGCTCAGTGCGCAGCTACAGGTTAAACAAGGACTTACTGTACACGTTATGAAATATTACTGTAAACAATGCTTACTTAGGCTAAACTTGCTTCATACAATTTCTGAGTTGCCATTTGTATGTGTGTGTGTATGTATGTATGTATGTATGTATGTATGTATGTACATTTGTATGTATGTATATACAGTATCTATTGTATGTATCTATGTATGTATAAGCATAGCGTGGTGACAACAAACTACAAAATCCAATTACAAAAGTAATTGTTATTTGTTGTTGTTAGTAAAAGCAGTTTACGAACAACAACAAATAAACAAATCCACATTAGTGATAGAAGACATTAAAAGAATAGTATTTGGACTCACCTCACTCGACTTGAGCACTCCAAACAGAGGATAAAGGAAAGCTGGGACCAGGGCAGCAGCACCCAAAGGAACTGCCTCAGACACCCAGTAAATGGCCGTCACAATCAGAACATACGCACAACTCGCCTCCTGGAAAAATAAACATAACCGTTAAGAATAATTTATCTCATAATTCGCAGTTTTGCCATTAGTTACAATTTTATTAAGAAGTCTTTGGGCTAGATTTGTCAAGCCTCACATACAAAATAAGTTACAGTGAGAAAAACCTGAGATAGCTGACATTTTTCTACAAAACACATACTCATCTGTTTGTTAATTGAAAACATAAGTAAAAAAGAATAAGAAAATAATAATAATGAAAAATATATCGTTTTTATACTTTAGTCTTTTTAGTTTGTTTTTTATACTTTAGTCTTACAACAAAATGAACAGTGAGCCAGCTCCACGGTCACCTACAGCATTTTTACGCACAAAAACGGTGAGTAAAAGATCTTACTTAATCTCTAATTAAAACTCTCAGAGGGAGAGAGCGTCTGGTCCAAATTCATACCGTTAACCTGACAGGAGCAAACTGAAATGAGGCAAATTGAATGACATAACTTTGACGATTCCTAAATTGGGAAGGCATGTAACAGGGCGGATTAATTTACTTTCCATTCACATAATTCCTTTTGAGCTATTTTGAAGCATTATGTTAGTTAGAATGTCAGAAAGTCATTGTAAAAATCTCAGACCATGGACTAAAAGCCACTTATACATTTCATTTAACACACAAACAATATAATTAGTTTACAACTTGCAGTATTAAAGTTGTAAAATAAACACTAATCTATAGGATTAAAATCTGGGGCATGTTTACGACATCATGTTGAGACCATTAACATAAACGTGTGCCAAATTAAAAATCTTTCGGAAGAGAGAATGATAAAGCTTCAATTGAGCTGTGGAATTAGACTACAAACAGAACAAAATGTTTGGTTAAAGTCTGAAATCCTTCTGGCACACATTTGTCATTCACAGCACTCCAATAAACTGGATCCTGATTGCACTAAGCTGCTCATTTCGTCACCTAATAATGCTTAGTAGTGTGAAAAGGCAATATCAAAAAGTGAAAAAGAATGACAGAAATATCTCATTGATTATTGGTTGTTGCTCCATAATAGTTAAGACAGTGCTGGGTAAGCAACAAACTGTATGTGGCGTGCCTAATGCTGCAGAAGTCAATAGAGCTTTTTGTGCTTGATAAAGTCTGGTGTCCAATGTTTTATGCTTTCAAAGTATTGTCCTAATGGAAAATGGTTTATAGTTCTTGTGTTACTTTATGTAACATAAAGTTAAGTTAGGAAGTTTCAGATAAAGTTTAAGAAATTTGGTCAACATGCATACAGCAGTAACTTAAAAATGTAAAATATACCACAAACCAATAGTATATAACAGTTTAGCCCAACTTAGCAACAGGCTAAACAAACAAAAAATGGGTATACCCTTTGATTTTGAAGAAAAACTTTTACAAACAGCTGGATTTTATAGAGGGACACAGGTCTGATGTTTTGTAATTGGGCCAGAGTTGAGAGGAAAGTATCAAAGTGAGTGACGCAGAGGCTCCTGGGGTGAGCTGGACTGGGTATGTTTGGTCCCAGCAGGCTTCCGTACATTTCCTTGCCAAGGTCAAAGTTTAAAGCTTTGGTACTAAAAGACTCGTCAGACTCTGGACCTGTAAGGTTTTCATCTGCTGTGGCAGTGAAGCAAGATAACTAGCCCCAGAATAGAAAAGCATAGCAGTTTTTAAACGTGATTTTGGGTAAATGATAAAGGTGGATCTTGTTGAATGTTTTTCTATGAGTGGTTCAGATATAATTGAGTCAGTGTCACATGACCTTATCTGTATGACCTCAGTTTGATAAAGGTGTGAGGAGCTGAAGGAGCAATTTCTCTATTGACTGTTTCATCACTGCTGTCTTATCTGTGAGCCAGACTGAGGAAATGATGCACGAATGATTAAGACAGAAAACCATCACCAAACCTACTGCCACATTAACAGATAATCAATTAAATCAAAACTTTATCTATGCAGCTTCTTGTTATGGTTGCTCTTTTAAGTACTTTTAACACACTAACAGAAAGTATTATTAGTGCAGGGGAAATACAACTGGCAACGTAAAATACCTGTGCATATTGTGCAAAAACGTTGTCATTTTGTTTGATATGGCAATAATCCAAATGTGTTCATCACTACAAATCCATTGATACATAAATAGGAGTACTGCTGTGATTCTCAAATGTTCCCACCAAGTATCACTTAAAGGTGCACTGTGTAACTTTCTGTACCTGAAAAGTAAACACACAATTTATTGAAAATAGAAAGCAAAACACATGCTTTGTGACATTCTGAATGGTGATAAATACATTTTATGCCATAATGTGACAAATACAGCTTAAGGAACCTAACTTTCTATGGAAACATACCAGAAGACGCCCTCCTCTGGGGCAAATAATGGTTCATTTTGTGGCCATGCAAGTCTGCTCAAAGTAAATACAAAGATTTTTATTATCTATGTAGTGCAACAAAGATATCTATGACTAAAACAGGTTTTTTATTCAAGTCTATTTTTGGTCAAAAGGTTAGTTCTCAAATAAGAGCAAAAACATTTTCTATATTTGCATCTAAAAATATGACCCTTCCCCCAGGGCTCCCCTGCAAAAGAGATTCTGAATCTCAGTGGGACTTCCCTGGTTAAATAAAGGTCAATTAAATTAAAATAAAAAAAACAACAACAACAAACAAACAGATTTTCAAACTGCAGAGGGTTTTGAGTACCACCAGTAGTATGCGTACCACAGTTGAGAAACACTGTACTAATGCAAAAGGTTGTGCAGCTGATAACAAATTTCATTATGCTTCCCTTAATAATATGAATATACTAATTTGTGCCATCAGTTAGTCTAAAGTAGCTTTTAAAATGTGAATAATAAAGCATGTGTAAAATGTGACTGACATGTGAACTCCAACAATAAAAAGGTGGCGTTCTTTCTGCCTGTGACCTATCCTGACTGCACCCCACTGATGTCCCCTCATGTCCCAGAGACGCAGCTGTATGACCTCCTCCACCTTTACAGTCTCCACACACACTGCACCCTTCGTCACATTCCTGTCACTCTGGGGTCCTCTGTGTCGTAAGGGAGCCACGCAGGGCCAAATCCAGCAGATCCAACTCGTTATATAACTTAATGACAAGGTTTTTTTTCAGTTTCTCTGTAGTGTTGTTCCTTTGTTCTCTGTGGATTCAAACTGTGTAAGAAACTTGTGCCAAAATGTCCCTGACTCCATACACGAGAAAGACAGCTGGTTTCTAAGTGGCAAAGCAGATGTTTGTTATGTTAGAGAAAACAAAAATAACCATTTATGTATTTAAAAGGGCACGATTTTTTCCAACAATTTGCCCATCCCACGTGATTTTGTCTAAGGTGAAAAATTACATAGTGAACCTTGATGATGGTGTCAGTACATATTGCAGGCTTGTGGATCAATCCAGTATCTTCTACGCCACACCCACCACTCTATTTAAATGTTACAGCACATATTTTACTTTTTGAGTTTTTAATCCTGTTCTAACATTGCTTCATTGTCAAAAACACAGCAGCAGTGCAGTCCAGGAAGCAGAGAATAAACATTCAAGTGAGCCACCATTGCTAATTCTGTGCAGTAAATGTCAAATTAAAGGTACAATATCAAATTTAAAGTTTATATTGACACAAAGCCAAATGAAGAGAACGTATATAGATTTTTATCTCAACTTGGGTTGTTTCTGGCGAACATGCAGCTTCATCTCTGTAAGATGATTGGTTGAATTAATTTAATGTTTTTCTGGAGCCGTCGGCAGTTCTGTTATACCTGATGTAGTAGCCAGTGGCAGTTCAAAATAATCAAAGGTGTATATCCCCCGGCCGCCAATTTTTTGCCACCCAAATCATGTAGTTTTGGCCCCCCACAGAAAAAAAATCTAGATCCGCCACTGCTAGTAACTGGATTTAAATACAATTGTGTGTAGATACTGAGTGGCACCAGTCTAGCTAGGCATTTGAATTCCAGAAAAACTGGATAAGTAGTCTAGTCCAATTTGAACCGATTGTCCAAAGTGTGTAAACTTAGGCACACCGATTGTGACATTGTGAACCAGATTTTGGAAATACTAATGTCACATATAGACGTGACCAATTCTGGCCTGATCTGTAAACTGTCAGTCAGACAGCAGCTGAACAAATGTAACTGCACAACCACATCCCAGCCATAAAGCAAGAAGTTTCGAACACAACCTGCACAACGTGGCACACACAGCCTCAAGGTAAGCATAGTCCCACATGTTTGAGACAGTCCAACATGTTTAACACAGTTCTACATCTTTAACACAGTTCTACATGTTTAACACAGTCCTACATGTTTAACACAGTTCTACATGTTTAACACAGTTCTACATGTTTAACACAGTTCTACATGTTTAACACAGTCCTACATGTTTAACACAGTTCTACATGTTTAACAAAGTCCTACATGTTTAACACAGTCCTACATGTTTAAAACAGTCCAACATGTTTACCACAGTTCTACATCTTTAACACAGTTCTACGTGTTTAACACAGTCCTACATGTTTAACACAGTCCTACATGTTTAACACAGTTCTACATGTTTAACACAGTCCTACATGTTTAACACAGTCCTACATGTTTAACACAGTCCTACATGTTTAACACAGTTCTACATGTTTAACACAGTCCTACATGTTTAACACAGTTCTACATGTTTAACACAGTCCTACATGTTTAAAACAGTCCAACATGTTTACCACAGTCTTTCATGTTTATCCAACAAAGTACTATAAGTTAAACACAGTCCTGCTTGGCCCAGAAAGACTGGTGTGTAATTTTACAAATACGTATATTATGTTCTGTGCAAACAAACAAACAAAAAAGATCAGGCAGTGAAAGAGGACTTGTGGATGGTTTTATCTGATGGCATGTAAAATACTTTACAAAATAAGATAATACTTCACCAAAAACATGTGTGTTTGTAAAAGAATAAGAATAATTTGTATGTCAATGCTAACCCTAAATCTTAAATATTGAAAGATTAAGTAGGCTAGCATTTTAACCAACCCACAGGAGCAAACATACAGGGAAAAGTATGGCAACTTGACAACTATTAACTAATTTCTACTGCTTTCCCTGTACTCAACAGAGGGCTGGACGATCTGAGAAAAAATATAATCACGATTTTTTTTCTCATATTGATCGATCTGGATTTTCAATTAGATTTTGTTTCAACTTTTCAAAAACATATGAAAAATGCCATTCACAAACATAAACGAAACAAAAACCATTCATTTGATGTTTTTGAAACTATATATCAATATTCTGTCTCAAAGTTTGACTTTTGCTCCAAACTACATATTTTTACTGAAAAAGTTTGGTTTTTGATCTTTCGATTCAAAACCCACCACTAAATAATTATAATTGACGATTCGTTTCGATTCAATATCTCTCGATTTTTTTTATTAATGTCCTAGCCCTAATTCAACTACTAGTTCATCTGTACACTGTTCTTCACATGTTGTCTCCGTCCCACTCCACTTTTTGGGGAATGTAATCTGTTTCAATGCTGCTGTTCCAGTGACTAAGGTTGGACCATTGATGCCTTAGTATTAGGGTAAAGGTACACCAATCCTTAAAGCTAAATTTGTCCTCTGCATTTTCCCATTCTTCAAAGCTGCAGTGCAGTGCTTGGGGACCCATCTCCAGGTGTTGTAACAAGGCTTAATCAGGACTGCCGTAGCTGGAGAATATTCCCTAATGTGCATGTTTTGTTTGGTTGAAGGAGATCGAAGTGCCTGGAGGAAACTCACCCAGAACTGCTTACATTTTGTACTTTTTAAATATCACCTCATTACATACTTATTTTATTGCTCACTATAATACACATTTACCACAGTGTAATTTGTCCGAGGACCTCTGATCAGTCAGGTGATCCCATTCATACTTCTCTCTATAGCATGTACAGTAAAGCTAAAATGCCTGATTCTGAGAAAAGCTCATGTTTGTGCAGACAGGATCACTGCAGATTAAAATGACCTGAGTGGGCACATTTCAATATTTTGAACTCCAATGATAAACCTACAACAGAAATTGATGTAATGTAACCACATTGTGATTTCCTGAGTACATTTCTGAGATCATAGCCAACAACATTGAAACTTTAAAATATACAGTATGTAGTATGTTGTGTGTTTTTTGGGAGGTAAAAAGTACTTAATATTTAGATTAATTTTTGATTGAATTAAAACACTCAGTTTTTGATAATCAGAATTAGTAAATGGACTTTCCATAAATAAATAAATAAATAAATAAATAAAAAATAAATAAATAAATAAATAAATAAATAAATAAATAAATAAATAAATAAATAAATAAAATGTTTTGTGTAGATTTTTTTTTCATTGTTTGAACAATTAGGTGTCACTCACAAAATGTTGTTTTGTGTCCTTACAATTATGTTGTGACTTGAATATTTGTGATAATTGATTGACAATCCTGGCACCCTTAAACAAAAACTAAATCATGTAGTATCGGGTAGTTGACCCTCCTTTTGTGATTCGGAACAGCTCTTATCTCGCTCTCATCAGCATGTGGCGACATCTCCTCTTCACTCACTCACAGGCAGAACTACAGTGGGACAGAGGAGACAGTGTTCCTATGAGAGCCCCTCCCACGCCTTTTTCTCTCAACTCAAATCCCATCAACACATCAAGCATCTGCTGCCCAACAAAGCTTCAATCAGCACATGAGACCAGGTATTTATAATGTCAATATCCTATTATTTACAGCCGGGTTATACAAGTAAAGATATATCCAGGCAGCTGGTTTGGGTCCCATCTGTCCACGCTTACTCTAATGATTCAGGTGGAATAGTCCTGCATCTAGTTCTTTACTTCTTCGGTCGCTTAGTCTGTATTTTGCAAGAGCAACATACTGTATGTATTTGACGACTATTATTATTATTATTTGTTTTGTTAGGATTTATATTGAACGAGAGAGACAGTGATTCTGGAGCAAATTGTTCACATAATTTGTATTTTAGATATAAATACATTGTTTCCTAATGTTTCTTTGGACAAGTTATTTTTATATGATATGAGTGAAATTGTTTTCACAGTAAAAAAAAAAAAAACAAACCAAAAACAAACATCTTTAAGAAACAGGTTTATCATTGTTTTAAGCTTGAATTGTCCATTTTGAACCAGTTTTTATTCAGGCCTAATGTAGTCTAGTTTTAATCTGGTGGTACTTGGAAAGTCAAATATTATATTTGGTGATGCTTAGTGAAAAGTTTGTGAGCCATTGTCTTAGCAACGTCAGGAGAATTATTTAGGTGTATTGTAAAACAAACAAGCAAAAATAGATTGTCAGCAATATTGATGGGGACAGAGACAGACACAAGACATGGACAAAGATAAAGGTAAAGACACACAACAAAAGAGCTCTGCAACAATAGATCTATTGGTTTCAAGGCTTCTCTGTCATTATTTCCCAACAGTTGTAGGATTACTCATTCAACTGCTAAACAGAGCCCTAAGCTATTTTTATAAAGACCATAGGATGTCAATTAAATTACCCTTCTCTACTGCATTACTGTAGTGTGCTTGGCAAAAATAAAACAAATAAAAACAAATAATAAAATACAAATATAAAAGACTGATTTTGCACAAATCAGCTAAAGCTCAGAATAATAGCCTAACACGGCAATACACTGGAAGCTTAACGGTGTCTACTTTTGTGTGTAAAATGTGTCAAAACGTTTCTGACAACACACAACCCAAAAAGTGTACTCTTACATTTGACTGACTTGGTGACTGCTGTGGTACTCACGCTAGTTGGATGGATGAGCGGCAGTGGCAGCAGAGAGAGCGGGATGAGGACCACCACCAGCAGCTTCCTGGCCCTCCACAGCTTCCGGAGCAGATCCATCCTCGCAGCGGCCTCCAACCTCATGAGTGACCCGGTTTTGAAACGGCAAACGCGGCTTTTGCTCTGAATACAAAGCGATGTAACCTTCCCCAGAACTCGACGACGAAGGTAAGATGTCCAAAGGTGAGTGCACTAGAGTTTCTTAAACTTAGTGGAAAGTGTTAAATGGACGCTCCATGCAGTTTGAGGTGTCTTGGTCTGTGCGTAAAATGTGCGTAAATGTGTGTTTGAGTGTGAAGTGTGACTGTGGAGAAGGTGCAGGTGAAGAACTAGGGGTTTTTAAGCGTCCTGATAAATATGATAATAAGGCCCAACCTAAACGGAATCACCCTCGGCCAATCAGAGCTGAAGGCATGTGCACGCGGTCAGTGCGTGGGTCAATAGTGCCGGTTTTAACTCTTGCGCACAGAACAGATCAGCTCTCGAGATTTACTGTCTATTAATTAGGCCTACACCAAACTTAAAGGCTCACGAGTTTCACTTATGATACGAGCAGTACATGAAATTAGTAAAACACTGTATACTGTTGTAAGACAGTGCAAAAGTCCCATAATAGATGTTTAGATGAACTGTTTGACTTGACAGAAGACAGCATTGGCCATGCACGGTAATCTTGAATGTAGGATATTACAACAAAGAAACAAACAAAAAATCAATCAATCAAACAAACAAACAAACAAACAAACAAACAAAGCAAGCAAGCATGATACTACTACTACTACTACTACTACTACTACTAATAATAATAATAATAATAATACATAAATAACAACAAATAAATATTCCAAAACATACAATAATTTTCACATTATACATAATCGAAATATACCCTTATGATACAGATCAACAAACAAACAACCCAATAAATAAATAAATTGCCTATAAATAAATTCCGAAATTTGTCTGGTGTTGCATACTGCACTCTGGTGGTTACATTTAGTCACTGGAGATTTGCATTGTGCAAATAAAACATCTCTCTAGGCTCTTTCCAGTTACTTCCAGTGACAGTTTGAATGGATTCTACAGATGGATCTTTTGGGGAATAGTAAATACATGTACAAACAGTAGATGTAATACTTACCTCTGTTGTCAAATATACCTAGTTTTACAGTCATTATCAGTTTATCAATCAATAATAATAATCAATTTGTATTTATCTTTTTCTATTTCTATTTCCAAATGTCCTTCCTGAGAGTGAAGTAAATCCAAAGGTCAGATTATCCTGCGGTTTCCAAGGTTACGACACCTTTGAGCCTGAACATAAAAGTGCTGTTTGTGAGCTATGCATCACATGGTCAAACTTCACACTTTTCTCCAAGCCCTGCAGGACTTACATTGTGTAACCTGGATTAGCAGTGTTCGAGAACAAGGCTCAGACAAAAGGCATATCCTCTCAAATCTACTGTAATGTGTCAAGACTGGCAACAAATGTGTGACTCCAGATCTTCTTGCTTGGTCAGAACTACCATTACTGAAGACTTTCACTGTTGGTACATGTTGTAGTTGTAAAAACGTACCCAGAAACATGCAAACACTGTAGAAAAGCGACTGGGGTATTGGAACTGTAACCATCTTGCTGTAAGGCGAGAGTGCTAGTCAATCTGTCCTCTGGGTTGAGTAGAACAGTATTTTCTATAATAAATTTCTAAATTTCAAAATAAATTCTATTATAAGATCTAGCTTTACAAAACAGTGTATTTGAAATACAATATACCCTTCATAATAAGCAAAAACAACAACAATACATGTTCGTATTTCAATTGATGTAGAATAGATCACTTTAAAGGACACAAGTTTTGCACAATCAACTTTTTTGAGTTTTTAATACTGTTCTAAGATTGATTCTACATTACAAACACAGCGAGGTTCTGTGCCTCTGAGTCTGCACTGTTTTCAAGTCCATAAATCATCCAGACTCATTTTAGCATTTCTGTAGCATTAGCATATCAAGCAAAATCAGTCTGATTGCATTCCATTTACAATTTCTTTTGCTGTCAGTAGATGTCTTCAATGAAAACGCAGATAAACAAAATATCAAAAAATCTATGAGCACATTTTCACAACCTTTTTTTATGTAAATATGTTATGAAAAGCCAAAACATAAAATATTGATAACAAAATAAGAAAATTAGTTGACATTTTCTTTGGGTTTAACAAGTAAATCTTAACCTACCCAAAGCCTAGTCCTAAACTTACTCCTAAACTTATATTATAACTTGAAGCCTAAACTTTCTTTGGTAAACCTAAAAAAAATTTCCACACATGGCTTCAACCAAAATGTGTGGTTATTTTACGCTTTGACTTTTCATTAAATCTTTATGTAACAAAAAAAATCATACATCTTTGACTGTTAATGGACCTCTAGCAAGAGGTCCATTTACTTCCTGTGTAAAACTGCTGAACTGATAAGCTCCGCTTCTTCATTGTAAGATTTATTAGTCATTTTTATAGTTGTTAAGTGGCTATATGACTATTTTGAACCAGACATGCTTTACTATGAATCTGATTTTTTTTTTTTTATAATCACAATTAAATACAGACAAGTGGGCTGGGATAGGTGGTAGATGAAGACAGGGATTCTCTAAGTCTTCAGTGGCAAGACAATACAAGATTAATCAAACATAAGTGAGTAATTTTTAATAATATTTTGAGTAAGCTAATGATGAGAGAATGTAGTTATATCAAGGTTAAAAACTTACATTTTTCACAAAAGCTTTCCTTTAAACCAATAACTTACCAGTTTCCCCATTTCAAACTCCTCTGCTTCAGTCTTAGGGTAAAGCTGCTGTTGACTGACACAGTTTTAGCTGTAATGACACCCCAGATCCAATAGATGGTGCTGGCATGTTTTCTCCTTTTGCTCACTGGCAATGACCATGAGGTAGATTCTGATTATATGATACAATAACGTTGCAAGTCAAGATACCAACTGCATGAATATTTGTATCGCCACTTTTTATTTATTTAGTTTTTACTGGTAGCATAGTTTTCTTGTTCAATGACAATGGCAGCTAAAACTTCTGAATCTGACTTTAATGATCTCCTCATGTAAGGTTTTACATTTCTGTTTCTGTGGGGAAATGTTTTTGTGTGTACAACGTGTTATGCACTATTGGAACTCTTCCTGCACTGTCCTGTCCTCTGAGTGACCTAATAGGACTAATCACTCTGCCTGGTTTGGCTCAGAGTGCAGGAGACGGCTTGCAGAGAGACCGCAGGGGTCTAAATCTACAGTCTAAGATTTCCATGATGAGTCTCCATTCATTATCTGTCTCAATCTGCCTCTCTGCACGTACAGTATCTGGTATTTAGAAGTCAATCACAAACACAAAGGATATCATTGGTGCACTGTTTGAGTTCAGCCAGTTTTTTAGACTTCTTCAGACTTCAGTTCTATTTTAATTCAACATAGATTTAGACAATTGTAACAGCAATTTCTATTTACTCATATTTGTTCATTCATTTAGTATATAGTATTTTGTTCTTTTCCATAACCATGATGACAGTTGTAGTAGCTCTCAATCCCTTACTGTTACTTACATTTGAGCTGAAAAATAAATACAAACAGATGAATAATAAATAAAAAAACAAATATATACATAGTACATAAATACATAAAATCCCTGTAGAAGGATAGTGGAGATGGAAAGCAGAGCAGAGGGTCGTGTGTGGATTAGGTCCATCTGACCCTGCTGATTCTGACTCAACACTAGCCCCACAATCCCCTGTTGACTTTTGCCCTGCACTGGGGTCAGAGCGAGTGTGAAGACTGATGTGAATAGTGTGTTAGGACTTTTTCTCCTTATGAAGTTTTGTTTCCTCATCGAAACAATTTAAATGCTCACTTTTCCAAAACAAAATCCGCCCTCCCCAGTACATATCGACCATTGAATAGGTCAGCAAATGTATCAGTGCATTTATGTAGCATATTAGTAGGAAAGCAGAGTTTCCCTTTTTACTGATTTGGTTTAAAAGCATACAACACAGCTACTCTTTGCTTCTCTTCTTGGTTTTATTCAATGATTATTTATCGCATTAGTGATAGATGGGCTTAAAAAAAGTCTCTTGAAAAGGTTTATTTAAAACTTTTGTTAAAAAACTGTAAAACATGGTCGGAAAGTTGGAATCTTGTTATTTAGAGTCAAATCATTTTGAAATCAATCAATTAACAAAAATATCTGTCTAACCTTGCCTGAGTTTTCACAGGTCTCAAGTACAGTCAAAACCCAATATATTCCCAAAGTAATGTCACTCAGTCAAGCCTTAACTGCAACACCCCTTTGCTTCTCTGCATATTTACAGTAAATAAATAAATAAATAAATACAGAAATACAGATTAAAACTAAATTCTGTTTTTCTTCTGTGCAGACCTTGTTCTCGATAATGACTGGAGTCAATCAGGCATCAGAGTCTAAGTTTTCTTACTTGAAACCTTAGACAACAGCAGCCAGGCACTGAGCCACACATGTCCCAAAAACAAACAAACAAACAAACAAACAAACAAACAAACAAACAAACAAACAACAAACAAACAACTACTACTACTACTACTACTTCTACTAATACAACTACTACTAATACTTCTACTACTACTTTTCTACTACTACTACTACTACTACTACTAACTACTACTACTACTACTATACTACTAATAATAATAATAATAAAATAATACTACTAATGCTACTTCTTCTACTACACTACATACTACTACTACTACTACTATACTACTACTACTACTACTAATACTACTAAACTACTATACTACTACTACTACTATGATTGCAGTGTTGCATTCAAAGGTGAGGTAGCTGATTTTCACACCGCAAACACCATTTATGCTTTAAATCTGACAACTTGCTTTCCTAAATCCTTTGACACATAATATCGACATGTGTTCATCAGTAAACGTCTTTGTACAAACAACAAAGTGAATTTGGAGAGGACCACCCAAGCACAACCAATCTGAGAGCTGCATTCTGCTCCTTGTGAGAACTAAAACTCTTTATTATTCATTTCAGACAGTACGCAGTGCTCTCATTTTATTCACAAAGAGCTGCATTTATCATATACTTTTTAGTTACAAATTTACAACAAAAAAAGTTAGCTACCCCAACTTCAGACAGAATTTTTCTTGAAGGTTTCGTATGCACATTTTTATATGTACTGCTATGCATAAACTACAGCACTAGTCATTTATTGTATGTTCTAAATGATGAGTGAGCGGAGCTGCCCACAGCTGTAGTGAGTGAGGAGTGACTCAGAGGTGTCTTACATAACTGTGCTAAAACTTCCACATCAGAGCATATTACATCTGATGAGGGTCAGATAAACAATTACTGTGAGACTGTCACATGTGGTAGACAAAAGACAAACGATCCAACTGTAATCTTATATTTTGTCCCAATTTTATTTCATTTAGTTGCTGTCTTTCTTGACATTTATTATTTCAGTTATTATGTGTTTGTCGAGGGTTTTAGAGTTGCAAGGATTTACAGTCTATGGTAGAAGTTCATGCTGCCTTTGAATTTTTTAAATGTCTTGATTTCAAAAACATTATGAATACTTGTTTCTAGTGGCTTTATTTGTGACAGTGATGCATTTGTGCTCACATATCCAGACCTTAATATGTTTGTGCTACTGAGTTATAAATGAGCTATAACTGGCCCATTATAGATACTCTTTACTGCATTACATATTCATGTGCGGTGCTTCTCTGTTGTAAACTTGAGCGTCTGTGTCAGTACAGTCAAGTTGCACATAGAGCTGCTAAAGAAAATATCAACACTAACCAAACATAGCATAACAACATCTCATACTTTACACCTAGATGTAATTCAGAGCAGCATGATTTGGGAAAATATATCTAATTGAGACTGCGATTTGTGACTTACGCTTTAATAGGAATTCTGATCACATAATATAAACAATAAAAGATATTCAAAGCAGATCAGTTTGAACAAATCTAATCTAATTCACAGTTTTTATGCAGACAGTCACATTTTGTTGTTTGTAAAAGAAATGATACTTCAGAAATTGCAGCTTTTGCGATTTGCTTATTCACTGAAAATGCAGTTTTGGTTTAGCTTTGGTTAATTGTGCAGCCCTAACGTAATGTAAAGCCGAGAGAGAGATAGGTGATGGAAATGGCTTCTACCACAAGGCAGCAGCTGTGGCTATCAATGTACAGTGTGAATGAATTATCAATACAATGCAAAAGCGTCTTCAAACATGTGCAAAATATTACTATTATTTACAGCATTTTGGTTAATAGAATATATTTGATGCACCTTTTATAACCATATTAGATAACATTAAACTACTATGGTACTACAATCTACTTGCATAAATACATTAAAAAACAAAGTCTGTTTTGTTTGTGTTGTGTTTATTACAAAAGAGACTTGTGTACTTTTATAATCTTTACACTGACTTGACTATTTTAACATTCAGTAACAGTTTGTGTGTGTGTATCTGCATGCAGTTTACCATGGCCTAAAAGTTCTTGTTTAAATATATCCACCCAGGTTGTTGTTAATTCCAAGAGACATATCACTAAGAGCAGATTCTCTCACATCAAATATTCATTGGCCCAGTTTAAATAAATGTTTACCCGGCTGTAGCTCTGAAGCGTTTGCACCAAGCTCAAATGAGGTGATCAACTCTTTTTGAGTTGGTATTCAACTTATAAAAGGACATTCTGTGGCAAGCACACTTTGTTGTTGTATACAGTAAGTTGTTGATCACTTGATGTGCTGAAATGTATTCTTTCTCCCTGGTCAATGCATAAGTGCTGTCCATTGTTATCACTTCTTTGCTCTTCTAGCCATTTGCTCTATTTCTGGTTCAAATACATCTATAATTCATATGGGACAGTGATGCAGGGAGGACTCCACATCACACCTCACTCACCTGTGGCACAGAGCACCATCAAGGGGAACACGATCACGTTTTACTACACATGAACTACTCAGATCAAGCACCAAAATTACAAAAGTAATCTAAAAAAATGTATTTGCTATTTTTGAATGTTGAGCACTCAATTTATTATTGAAAAATGTACATTTTCCACAAAACAGATATGCACCACTTTAAAGGGCAGCTGTGGCTACAATATAGTTTATCATTACAGAATGCTAAGTGAATCAAAAATACAAAAATTTTAAGTGTCTGTAAACTCCACTTATCCATTTATCCCCCTATCCCACCCCCACCCTCGACTCAATTCTTGAGGTGGGAACAGAACTCGTGTACTTTACTTATTGATCTCCTCATGTTACAGTGGCTTGGCTTGTTGCCCTAACAATACATTTCTGCAAGTTAAGATTAGCCAGTTTGTTTCTCCCCAAATTTTTTTAACATAATCTTTTACTTATATTATTTTTTCAGAAATAGATACAAAACCAGCTGATCAAGTTTAGTATGAAGCCTTTCAATGATGATTGTAGTTTTCCTGGTGAACTTATTTCAACCGTGCACATGCCAGTCCAGCAGTGAAGTCAGCAGACATAAACTGTGTGTGAGCAAGAGAGAAGAATATACAGACTTAGCGCAGCTCAGCGTTACGCAAGAGCTCAGCTGGAGATAAGAGAGGAGAGAGAGAGAGAGAGAGAGAGAGAGGAGCGAGAGGGCGAGTGAGAGAGAGAGCGCTGGACCAAAGCTTCAACCAGGACCACTATGTTTGAGCCTCTCGTGCATGCAGTTTCAATAATCTTGCTGTTTCTCTTTGCAGAATCATGAAGACACAACTGAGACGGACTTGCCTTTTTGCACTGAAGGAATAACTAACTAATTTTGAAAAAAACAAAACAAAACAAAACATGGAGCTCTAAATTTCATATAAAACTTGAATATGGCCCAGACGTCCTGTAAGCTGGAACCAAAAGGTGGCAAAACCCGCATATGGAAAGGTGTAATTCTTCTGTTTTGGGCACTGCTAGTGATGGTGAGTGGATCTACAGAAAAGCATGAGGAAACTCAGGAGGACCCAAGGGTGACAGCGGCCACCTTGTTGTTGAATGAGGACTGGACTGGGACCACGGTGCATCTACTCCCGGACCTGCAGACGGAGAGTCAGACTGAAGGGGTCACGGAGGTGCTGATGGAGGGAGAGGTGGAGGTGGTGACACAACAAAGAGTCCCCAAAAACTACACAGGTAAGAAACGTGGTGCTGGGAACTCATTCTCAACAGTGAATACAGGAGGTACGTCTAGGGGGTTTTGTCCACTCACATCCCAAATAGTCTTATAGTCACTTGTCTATTTTAAAAAAGGGTTGACACTTTTCAAATGCAGTGAAAGATGTAGATTACAGTTTAATAGCTACCAGATGACTTGATCTAGTCTTTTTTCTTAAAAAAACAAAAACATTTTGTGTTGAGGGTCATTAATGCCTACAGTTGTTATTTTGGACATCACAATAGAAAAAGGTTGAGAATAGGGAAAAGAGTTCAAAAACATAGAGAATTGTTCTAAGTATGCAGTGATTGAATTGAAAGCCAGAAGACACTGCAACCACTGTCCTACACACACACTAAAGTTGTAGCATACAAAAAAGCCTAATAATACAATAATAGGAACAATGTTTGAAGAAGCAAAGTGTGAACTGACCTGACGAATGTGCATTATTGTGTTGCGTTAACAACTGATGGTGGACCTCTAATTATGGACACTAATTATTACCGTTTACTGTCCAAATGTTCATCAAAAAAGTTCTGAAAACTAACAACAGTGGCTTTTTTTAAATTTAATTTATTTTGGTTTATTTTATGTGTGTTTTTAAGTAAAAAAAGTTAATAAAGATAAACTAATAAAATAAAAGAAAAATCAAGACTGCAAATTCAAAAACTGAATCGAATCGTGACTCAAGTGAATTGTCCCGTCCCTGCTGAGAACCACTACACTAGGAGAGAGAGTGATGCCCTCATTAGTGTATATTGTACAATTCCTGGAAAACAGATAACATAAACAAAGATAAATTGCATCGCGGTTTTGACTTGCGAGTTGGCCACCCTGTAACTTCTATTATAATGTTTTGTAGCTTGTTAGCCTGAATAAGATTTACTGCTGACATTGTCCCGTTTAAGTATGTTAAGGTTATAACTGTCTGTGAACACTGATTTTGGTCAGAGCCCTTGTTATGCACTGATCAATTAGGCTGGTCATAAAATACAATGCAGTTTTTAATATGTTTACCTCCAATGTAACTGCTGCATGTTATGGCTTATTATGCTGCTGACTGCCTTAGTAATGAGCACACTTAGTGAAAAGTAGCTGTCTCATTAGAGCTGTGCAGAGCCGAGTAAAAGTGAACTAGTCCATATGCTTCTTCACTTGTTTGAGACCTGCAGGATGTGGTAATTAGACCCAGTTTACCCTAGAGTAGTGCGTCTGTGAGGGCAGGATGGGGTTTGTAAAATATGAAAATTATTGTATGTATTTTATTCCTGTAGTATTTTAAATTAAATCCACATATATTGATTCACAAATTTTCTCTTAAAAGTTAATAGCTGCATACGTCTCTATGGCAACATAGTGTGTCTATTTTCTCTTCACATTTCTTTTCTGTCTTGTCTCCCTCTCGTCTACACATGTTCTGTCTGTCCCTTTCTGGATTTGGTCTAAAGTTTAAACTTTCATGTCCACACTGCTCAGGATCAAACCTTGGTCAGCACAAAGTCCACTACTTTTATTTTTAGACTACAGGACCAGCTGTTTAGGGTTGCTAGTGTGAAAGGACCCAGGCCATTTCTCCAGGGACTAGACAGTAAAGTAGCTAATTGACTAATTCAGCAATAATTAGTTAGTATTGTACTATCCTGTTAAATACACATAATAAATACAGTCTAATATCTAAGCATAAATAAGAGCTCCTATGAGAACAGGTGACACAGCTGCTTTACATAGGAACTGTCTGAGTGCACCAGTATAAGATGCTGTAAGCTCTTCCAGTTTAGCTCTCTTATATTTTGCAGCTCAGTGTGGTTGTAAACTAGTTTATAGCTAATTTGAGTAAAGTGGATTTTGATCTGATGCATTACGTCAGAATGTTTTATTGATGACATGACACCATAGTGTTATTTACCTTATTCGGCCCCTCTCGCTGTCTTAACACACTTCTGGCTTGTAATGATCATATACTGTACTTTACAATGAATATGCTGGGTTTACTTTATTGATATAAAATTCTCGGATTGACAGACAAGCTAACTTGTTAGCTACCTTAACAAATCTAAGCAAGAAGTGCGCGTTCAGAAAAGTGGGCGAGGCAAAATAAAGTGAAATATGAATCAATCCGCTGAATTCAAAGCCACGTAGGCAGTGAAACTCATCTCTAAATATCTTGACTGGTTAACACTGTAAAATAAATTGGAATTTTGAGTAGAAATGTCTGCTTCAGTTGCATTCCTTTAGTGAATGTCCTTGGAAAACTTGTGTTCTGCTGTTAATGTTTTCAAAGTCAAACCGAATCATGAGAGAAAGCAGCTGGTGAGACGTTTACAGACACGCGGTTTTGTCCGATCTTTTTGCTGTTGTTTTTGCATGACTTCACCTTCAGTTTCAAACTCTCTCCTGTGTCTACTCCCACAGTGTTATCACTTTTAACTCCTACACATTTGTTCTGTTCCACTCAGTAAAAGGTTTTCAGAATAATTCAACTTGCTTACATTTAGAACTAAGCCAACCCACTTTTTGTTTTGTCACACATTTGTTTTGACCTTGTGCTGGTAAAAATGTATATTACTACTGAGATATTGGTTCATGTATAAAAAGGCAAAGAAACAATGTATGTATGTATGTTTATATATGGATGACATGAAACTCTGTTTGGAAAAATCCATTCTTTCTTCAGGATGTGCCTGATGTGTTGCATTTCTCAAACCTCTATAAAGTTGACAAATATTTGAGTGACTTCTTAACCAAGTTGTAATGATTAGTTCTCAAATTGTAGACGATTACTTGAGTAAGGTTTACCCAGTATTCAAAAAAGCATCATGATTTCTGCTGACCATTTATATTTTTATTGCCTAATTTTTATTGGCCTATTTCTGCATGCCCTTTATTTGATTTTATATATTTTAAATATTTTTATTACATTTAATATTTTTTACTTCTTAGATTCTTTAGCTTTATTTGTGTTTTCTGTGTTATATGTTGCACATAGTACCGCAGCAAGTTCCTAGTCTGTGAATTCTGTTTGTTCACTGACAATGGCAATACAATTCTTTCTGATTCTGATTCTTATTCTGATGATTTCTGCTGACCATTTTTGTGTCTCTCATTTGATAGTGAGAGATGTTATGAACGAAAGTTTTGTCTTACAATTTAAACTTCAAGTTATAGAGTTACTTTTACTGGAGAAGTTTTCCTCAATTATTTTTATCTTGTTTTGAATAATATTTTTCAACTTTGGTTAAAATATGGAAAAGATACTAAACATGTGAGCACTTTAACATCTCTAAATTTAATACAAATAATTCAGTCCCTCTCTCTTAATCTCTCTCTCTCTTTCCTCTATCTGTCTCACGTGCTCCACTCCACAGACCCTCTGGGCACAGATACAAAATGCTGCGCTCACGTGCTTAATGCGCCAATAACACACACATTCAGACCAAAGCAATCTTCTTAAGGGTTTACAAACAATCACAGTTGCTCTTTCATAAGTGCAGCCGGGCTGGACCCGTGGCACAGCTCAAATAAGCACTTTATTTACCAAAAACAGGTGATCGCCTGAACACATGGAGGAATTAGAGCAAAGACTTGTGCCAAATGTGTCCAAATCGTCCAAATCCTGGAGATGTGATTAATATGTGGCAGTCCAAAGCATGTGATTTAATGGATTTAGAGACGGCAGATGAAAGTAGTTATCTTCTTAAGAGTAGCTTTGCATAAAGTAAACAATTGAACCCATAATTAAAGCTGTCAGATTATAATTTTTTGGCAAATAAGCAATTGTCTGTGAAACTATGGCATGTGTAGCTCTGGTGGAATTAGGATAATGTTGACTGGCACATTGTAGTTCTTCCTATATATCCAACTTTTGTCTTCTTAAAAATGTAAACAATTATAAATATTTTATTCTGATCTTTTGCATTAATTCACATGTTTGTCTCACTTACCTAATGCACTCCTAATTATTCACCACATTGTGTTTTGAAGAGTATTTCATAACTTTTTGTGAAAAAATAGAATTTGGAATTGAATTGACAATATCTGCTTGAGCAGTTCATTCATCAACATTTTTTCTAAAATATTTATGCCTTAAATATTGGTTTTTTAGAAATCTGTTCATTACATGAGAGCATAAAAAACAAACAAACAAACAAAAAAAAAAACAACAACAACATACACTTCTAATACTGTGTTGTGCTGTCATATCAGCGTTTGTTCTAGATTTATTACGATTTATTCACTTTGATAAAGACAGACGTGCAGTAGAACTTTTCTATTCAAAAAGTCCAGCTATGAGCTCCTGAAAGGCACAAATCAACATGTGTGTAAAAGAAGAAATATGTAATTTTGTCAGTTTGAAACCAAACTAAATAGATTTGTCAAGAAAGTCAAGAAGGGAGAGCTAAATACCAAATTATTATGCAAATCACGGCACAAAAGAAGGCAGATGGTTTTCTGGGGTGACCTTAGAAGGAAGAAGTAGTAAAAAAAAGGTCCTTGCAGTCTGTGCATAAAATTTTGAAATAAGCGCATGCTATAAGGTATATTAGGGTTGCTGTAACATTATGTTGAGATAATTTAAATACTTCTCATTCTTGATATTGATCTCTTGTCCCTGCTTTCATAAATGCTGACTCAAGTTACTCCTGTCTCCAACTACAAGCCTAAATGTCTCGATGTTCCCTCATGTGGTATTATATTATAGTCTAAAGATAGTGACCCATTTTAAGTTTGAGGGCTAGAAAGACTGTGCATCCCATTGTCTTGTTCACAGTTTAGTTTAAAGTCATTTCAATGATGTTCTTGTGCACCACAGTAACCTAGTTCTCTGTTTAATGTGTAATCTTATGCTACGTGCACATTGTGCCACAAGGGAATACACATATATGCATTTAGCATAGATTACTCTTAGTTTTCTTAGCACCAGTTGAAAAAAAAAGTAATGTGATTGTAGATTTAGAAAATGCATACTATATTTTCTCATGGGAATAAGCATAACATAAAAATACAGACAGAAATTACTGTGTCTCAGTGTGGTATATTATACAGATTCAGTCTGGAATGTAAATATACTGTACATTGATTGTATATACCGTACATTGATTAGTTCACCTGAAAGTGAAGACGTGTTCTTCAAGTAATTATAATTTCAGCAAGACTTTATTGTTCAAAGGAAAATATAAATTATATTTCTAAGACTTATCAATTATTATGTTGCCTATAGTGTATTATATTACTAGAGTTGTGGTTGGCTGGTATTAGTCGAGTAACCCAGAGACAGTCTGTTGGATCTCAGCACAGCGTTTAACCATTGACCACAATATTTTAATGCAGAGATTATGATATAGGAGTCAGAGGAACTGTCCTCAGCTGACTTAAATCCTATTTATCCAATAGGTATCAGTTTGTCAATGTAAACCAAAGCTTCTCACAGTGTTCTAAAGTAATCTACGGACTGCCACAGGGTTCTGCACTTGGTCCAATTCGTTTTACTTTTTGTATGCTGTCGTTACGTAACATTTTTTAGAAATCATGGCATTGACTTCCACTGTTTTGCAACGGACACTCAGCTGTACTTATCAGTGTAGCTAGATTAATACTGAAAAAGTGATTTTACTAAGCCCAAAACATCTGCGAAACTCTCTAACTGAGTGGATAATCACACTGGATAATGCCAATGTAGCCCCCAGCTCCAATGTAAGAAACCTCAGAGTCTTACTTGACCAAGAGCTCTCGTTGAAAGCACATATAAAGCCAAGCGTGTAAAATCGCTATTTTTCACTTGCGAAAAACATATCCAAAATTAGGAATAAACAGCTTAAAAGTGATGCTGAAAAACGTATCCAAGCCTTTATTACGTCGAGATTAGACTACTGTAACTCCACAAAAGATCCACAAAAACCTTTCAACTAGTTGAAAATGCAGCAGCATGAGCAACAGGTACTAAAAAACAAGAGTACATCCCACTAAAAAGATTAAATAGTTCTGTATCATCCTAACTGTCACTTCGACCTTTGGTGGTTCCTTGAGTTTTTTCAAGCTTTCTGGTTATGGAATTAGTTCTCTGCTCATGTTAAAGAAGCTGACACAGTCTCTACATTTAAGATTAGGCTCAAAACGTTCCCCTTTGAAATAGCTTATAGTCATGTCAGTTAGGAACCCCTCCCTCCTTTCCTTTCCTTTCCTTTCCTTCCCTTTCCTTCCTTTCCTTCCCTTTCCGGTCCGGTTCAACTAGACGAGTAATTTCCCTCTGCTAATGGACTCAGGCTCTACAGACTTAAACTCTATCAGCCCGATTTTGCCCTTTGTCCTAGCCGGTCTTAGCGGATGGTCTTAATTATTTCTCTGTTGGCCGCTAGTGGCTCTCTCCAAGCTCTATACACTGTCAGTCTAGAAGGTGTGGCTTCAGCCAGTTGTGGGGGTGCAGTTTCCTTCAGTGAACCAGACACGTGCTCACACCTGTGACAAGTGAGCAGTGATCACAGGCAAATGTTACTGTAGCAGCAGCTTCAGTTTGGAAAAAAAGTGTAATAATACAAAACTATTTGGTGAAAAAACTACAATAATAGAAATCTATTTGGTGAAAGTCTATTTACTTGACAGACTTTAACAACTTTGTCTAAAAATGTGTCTTTTCTTTTACATAAAGCCTGTTGACTTCTATTATTATATTTTTTTTCCAAACTGAAGCTGCTGCTACAGCTACTTTTGCCTGTGATCCTAACACAGCTGCTCACTCATCACAGGCGTGAGCATGTGTCAGGTTCAATGAACAAAACTGCACCCCCACATCTGGCTGAAGCCACACCTTCTAAACTGACAGTGTATAGAGCTTGGAGAGAGCCACTAGTGCCCAACAGAGGTATAATTAAGACCATCCGTAAGACCGGCTAGGACAAAGGGCAAAATCGGGCTGAAAATCTGCAATTAGATGCACGTCAGTCTTAGTCACATCTACAGCCTGTACGTCAATGAGAGTGGATCTCTTCTTCACTGTAGTTCTATAGAGGGTACTCTTTTTCCTGCTTTCTGTGTTTTTTTTTTGTTCTTTGCTGAGAAGGATTAATTCATTCATTTGCTTTGACATGCTTGACCAATCACTGTTTCTTAAAATACCAATCTTGGAAAGTCCTCAGAGACGACTGTTGTTGTGATTTTGGGCTAAACAAAAATACATTTATTTGATTTGTAGATAGAAGAACGATCATAACCAATGCACAGATACATGTATTGTATCTACTCAGAGTTATCAAAGTATAAAGTATAAATCTGTAAGACAAGTTGAGTTAAAGCAACTTTGCAATAGCTGCTGTAATTAAAAGGCCTTGTGCAAAGAGAAAATGGTAAATGGTCTCTGTTTATATAGCACACACTTTTTCTCTTTACAATCAACTATCCACTCACCCAGTCTACGCAGGCACAGAGGCAAGATGGCGGGTTAAGTGTCCTGCCCAAAGGACACAACAGCAATGTACTATCCCAGTCATCTTACTATGGCACCTGTGATGAGAGACGCCTTGTATCTTAAAAATACAGTGCGTGACTATAGGCTTGTACTGTATTAACTACAGACAAAGCAATTACATACGGTATGAGCAGTGATTACTGGACCTTTAATCCTCATCTCTTTGACATTAACCCAGCATACTGTTTCAGCAGAGGGGCCGAGATTACACATCTGTCAGTGCACTTTCACCTACAAACAACATGCTTAAAAGTTAATGTAAATATTTTACTATTAGAATAACCATAGAAAATGTATAGGCTGTGAAATCTTGACCAAGTTTTAAGCTACTAGTGTTGCTTAAAAAACAATGCAATGTACAAAAATATCAATGTTCAGGGCTGCAAGATTTATTTGATTAAATAAGAAATATCAAAAACTAACTAAATAATGAGATCTGCAAAGACCAAAGGTTCCATTTAAACTTGCAATTCATTTCATTTGACTTGAACTGAACTGGTTTGAAGCTTGTCAGGAAATCTTACTGACAGCAGGCTGTTTGGATTACATATGGAGATTGAAACCTCAACCTTGGTGCTAGGAACAAGTCACTTTGCAGACTTTGCATATTAAATGTTGAGTCTCTCACATTCCATTGGATTCTTGATTGATCAGATTTCTGATCAACAGTCGTCTTAGGCACCTTTTTCTTCTCCTTGTCTTTATACAAGCTCACAGCAGAAACGTAGATAGGAAATGTTTAGATTCCTGAAATCTTGTTAGCCCTACAGCGAAGCCAATTTTCTTTGTCTATTCCTGTCTATTTCTGGAGTGAGCGATCCTGTTAATGACACGCTAACAAACGCACACACTGACAGGGAGAAGCCACAAGCCAATTAGATTAAACCCATCACTCCTGTCCATTCAGCTTTTTAAGCCAGCTCACATTCAAATGCTCAGATCTGTCAGGCTGCCCACAAGGGTAACAACTCTGCCACCATGATCAATGGTATCAGAGATACCAGATCAATGGTATCTGAAAACATGGGATTGTATTTAATCTTTGTTACAACACAGCCTTCTAAATGTTAGCAATGAGCTGCAAAAATGTATGAGAGTCAATGAGGATTTTTTTCTGAGTAAAAGCTCGAAACACAACTAAAATAATGACAACTAAGCACAGCTTTGCTACAGGTTGAGTCTGTATCTAATGTAATACAAGAGTGTATTTAACATTTTTGCAGTGGAAGAATCAGCAGAATAGTTTGAGCTGAGGACACATTTAAGGCCTGGTGCTCATGACATTCACTTTCTCTTTGACAGAGCTACAGGTGTCTTGTTCTTTGTGGAGTCCTGCAGGGTTCAAGAGTTACTGACAACCTCCCACAGTCTCCCCAGTCACTCCAATATGGCTGTTGGCAAGGACTCAATTTCAGTCCCATGGTTTGACACTAGCATTTGTCCAAAGCACCGTTTAAAAATATATCGTGTTAATTTTAAACCATAATGTACATATGCATAGCATGCATTTTGAAATGACAGAATGAGTTTGAGTCAAATAGTGCAGTAATCACACTTGAGCTATGTGACAAGGTAGTAGTATGTAGTAAGATCATGTCTGAATGCCATTTTGATAACATGTATGTTTAAGTGCTTTGGAGAAACACTAATGTGCTTGCTTGTTACTGTGACATGTCACTATGAGGAGGAAAGGCTTGTTAATTGAGGAGTTTTGAACAGGAATAGGTCTTTTTTTCTTTAGCAGTTTGAGATTTTTATTGCAGTGAAGATTTCAAGCCACACTATCAACATCAGCTGGAGTTAAGTTAGCAAGACAGGACATTCATCTAGGAATAGACTTTATTATTTTCTAAATTGTGACTCATTCTTGGTATTCCATTGGGGCTTCTTCTCAGCAGCACACACTTATTTACTGTCAACAGGCATAGACACACATGCAAACACCGCCACAGAACAGCCTGGTTTCACAAAAATGCATGTCTATGCCACCCAATGTAAATAGTCATGCTGAGGCATTTTCCATTGTTGTTGCTCCAGTTCATTTCAATGGTGGATGAAAAGCTTGTTTATGAATGTCAGTGAAATTTGAACCTTAACAAACTCTTAAGCCTTAAACGTTTTTGTAACTTTAGACCTCTAAATGCCCATTAACCCTAAATAAAACCTCTCTGTGTGTCTACAAGACTCCAAGAAAATATTGTAATTTCAATGCATTTCATAGACGCTCCAAAAAAGAAAAATGTGTCAACATGACACGGAATTCACTCGTCGTGATATAGATACATGCTTCTGTTCTCATAGAATGTGTGTCAATGCATTTTTGTTTCTGGGGTGTATGACACTTGTTTGAGATTGAGACTTGAGATCAAATGCGTTAAATCAACATGATATTTAGGGGGTTTAAGAGAAATTTCTGATCTCAAGCCATAAAAATGAATTTAGATCTGGGGCTTGGAGTTGGTTAAGATTATTGTCATAATTTTTGTTTTTATTCATAAATAGTACGCATTGAATCTAAATAAACTTGGGTAACATTGTTAAGAGACAAGCAGAGAGTAAATTAATTCACATGATATGCTCTTTACAATGCATAGTATACACGTTTCTGTGAGACCAAACTGTGGGAATGTGAAATTTTGCCAAATAAAACAAGAAAAGATTCAAAAAGCCACACTTTTTGAACAGTATTTAAAGCAAAATTATGTTTTGTTTCAGTTCTCCATAATTATTGGTCACCTAGGTGACACCTAAAAATTCCTGTATCTTTATTTAATCATGGTCCATTACCACAACCCAGTTGACTGACAGTAAGCTGAATATTTTTGCTACTCAGAGAGTTGCCATGTTGACTCTCCAGAGGTGTATTTGCAGACTATTAGATGCTAAAGTCAGTGACGGCAACCCACTGTTTCATAATAGCTTTTCTCTGTGGGTGAAGTGACAGGACAGAACACATGGTGAAGGTCAGGGCACATCAGGGCCATTGACGGAGGACAGGAGGAGCTAGTAGGAGGCTCGAAGGCACCAAGGTCATCTCACATTGACCAATATTTAACACTCTGCATTGACGGTCTATTTGGTTATGTCATTTTAACCTTTTCTGTGATTGACTGGGACTGATTTATCAAACCTGTGGTCCACCAAAGTGTGTGAAAAAACATTTATCCACAATTTTAGTGTATCTAACTCAAGCAGACTGAATGTGAAAGGATTTTAGGAGTTTATGGGAACAGCGAAGAGCCCTCTCTTTAGTTGGGTTGAGGAATTGCATCCAAAATAATGACAACTATCTTCTTAGTCTTAGTGCGCAGATCATTTTCTGTCAGTAAATGCATGAAGTCATTTCAGACAGACATGAAGGGGTGTAATGTTTTTTTTTGCCTTAAATGATAATCATTAGAAAGCTGTTATTATGTACCAGAAACTACTATAAAGATTTCAGCCTTTTCAGCTTGTACCAATGCCAGTCTCACTATCGTATATTTGCTTGTACACAGATGAAGATGCAACTATCTTGGGCTTTAGGGAGTTTCTTGCTTGACAACAGTCTCCAAAAACCATCTCCGCTCAGGCCTCAGGCTGCAGCGTCACGTAATGTCTTCAATATTTCATCTGTCTTTATATAAGTGAGGTCTCTCTCAGTGCAGCACGTGTGGAAGCTTCTGCGCTATAACAGAGAAAAATATCCTTTTGGGAATTACAGTAGAACGCAAACAGCAAACAAGGCAGGATTAAGCTGCTCACATTTTTCACAGGACAGTATGCTAACTTTTACTGCTACTAGTACTTCAAATAGTTTGGCTTTAGATACTTTTACATAATTTGTCTTGTTTAATTGTTTCCATAATTAAACTCTGGCAAACTAAGAGTTATCTTTCATTTCAGAGTTGCCACTGTACTTAATCCTGTCCACTGTAGTGAGCCCTGCTCACGTGAGATTGTGGCAGTGACTGTGCTGCTGTATCAGATTTAGAGTAATCTGAGTGAGGGGCCATGGTATTATAGACTCTGTGAACATGCAAGCTGTCCTGTTAACAGGGACAGATGGAGGATTTCTGCACTGAGTTTAGAAATCGAGAAGAGAGGGAGGGCATAGGAGAGGGGAAAGGATGCATGATATGAAGAGATGAGAAAAAGAAAAGGGAAAGCAGAAAGTGGCTATGAGAGAGAGAGAGAGAGGAGAGAGAGAGAGAGAGAGAGAGAGAGGAGAGAGAGAGAGAGGAGGAGATGAAGATACATCCTCCACACGGAGCACACAGAGGGACACGTGCTGCTGGAGACAGTGACTGGAGACAAGGACATGATATAAGCAATGACAAACTGTAGGCTATTTGTTCTGATTGAGCTTTTAACTAGTTCTGTCAAGTGATTAAAAATTATTGAATTTAAAGGGTGCCTAGCATTATGTAAACTTTACTTGTAGTTTTTAACAAACCTATAAGTGTTCTATCATCAATTACCGATCAAAGTTGGATGGATACATGCATGTTTGTGTATTTTTATATGGTCTGTCAAATTGTTTCCACTAGGCTCTTGTTGCATTTCCTGAAATGTTCCACTCTACAGCATCTCTCTTTAGAGACAAGCACTTGGTGCCACTAAGTCAAGTCCAAATTGTTGTTTTTCTTTGTTCTTTTTGCAGATAAAATGTCTGAATGCATGCACTGCAGATGTTTAGTGACATTCATAGGCAAAGCAGTAGCATCTCCATGGAGACCAGAGGACCCTTATCATAACACGCACATAATGAACCTTTATCAACATCTGTTCATTGCAATAGCTAATACAATATTTGCTTTCTTCTAGTTTCATTTCCAAGCCACTGGTTTCACCATATTATTAGCACAAATGTAACAATTCAGCCAAACAGCCATTTGCCCTATCAGCTGCAATTAGCATGTGCCCCTCTGTGGATTGTATGATAATTAGTGCACCGTTGCAGAAAATAATATTGCCATACTTTGTTGTTGTTGGATGTGTGATGTGATCTGAGCCTGACTAATCTCTGCATCAGACTCTGACTGTTTCCCCGGATCACGAGAGCTCTCATTTGTGGACTGTAGCCTGAGGAGGATAAAAATAGTGCTGTTTCTGTCCGGCCAATCATAATGTCCCACTAAGAAAACACATGGGATCACAGCAAGGCAAAGCTGACAGCAGAGAACATAGCATGAGCATTGTATGAAACTAGAAGAGTCCCTTTAAAGGGTTGCAAGCAAGTACATTTCATATTCAGAGGTGGAAGGCAAGTGAACTTAATGCAGTTTCAATGGAGAGACTTCAATTAGTTACTGAATTTTTTAAAAATTGGAAAAATCAAGGTGGGTTAAGGGTTTTGTAGCTATTGAACTAAGTTTGCTATCAGCATTATTAGAGTTTAACCTCCTCTTCAGTCGTCTGGCACAGAAGTAGCTCATTGCCAGAATGTGATCGCAGATTAAAAGTGGAGAAATGCAATGCACTTTGAGAAGCTTAGCCATGAAAAGCACAGCACAGCTCTGATCGTGTTTTGTTTTATTTTATGATTCTGTATGAGTATGAATACAAACATGTGATCAAGTTATAAAAATACAATCTTCGAATAACTCATGTAATGTCTCCTCTTCTTGTCTCTCTATGTCTCAGGTCTGTCGTGTATCCCGGTTATTCCCCCCCGAAGAGGGTCCTTTTTTGTAGAGGGGGGTAGTGGCATCTCTGTAGGCAGCGTTCTAGCCTTCTGGTGTCGGGACGGGTTCCAGCTCGTGGGCAGTGACAAGATCCAGTGTAATGTGAAGAACGGAAAAGCCCAGTGGAGCAACTACCTGCCAGTCTGTGAAGGTACAAAACTATTGCATTATTTATAGCTGATAGTTGAAGTATGCAGCATTAATTACCGTATGCACCTATCGCTAGGTAGAAGACAGTCATTTCTTACTAATAAGAAGATGTAAGGGATGTAGAAATGTAAAGTCCCAATGTTAGTAAATGGGCTGTCTCAAACAATACTTGAATCTGATTCTCCTCTGCCTCTAAATTATACTCAAATAGCCTATATATTAAAAAAATAAAAAAAATAAATAAAATTATCCGTGCAGTGTCCTGTTTACATCTAACAGAACTTTTTGTTTCCCTAAACCCAATAAGCATTTTTCATGTTGTTGTTGTGTTACTATTACCACTGCATGTTACAAGTGACTTTTCACCTCCAGAAAATTACACTGTCACTTTAAAGATGATTATATTTTCTTGTTATGTGCAGAGTTGAAGTTAAATACAATATTTAAAATAGTTTAGAATGTTTCCAAATGGGGACACATTTAGGAGGGATTGTAAAATTCTAACCTATAATGACAAGAATATCTATGAGGCTTGGAGGAAAACAATCCAAGTTCAACAAAGTCATTTTACTATCTTCCTTATCAGTGAGTCACTTTAGCGTGACTGTAAGCAGGCCTGAGATGTCTTGTTACATTACATTATACATTTTGAATAGGATACATGAATCTGTGTTGCAAAGCTCCTGCCCCGGTTTAGAGTGAGCAGCTAAAACATTTGTTCCTCTGGTTTAGTTGTGCGTTAAATGTGTTGCCGTTTGTGGAGCAGAGCTAATGAAGCACCACACCAGATTTCACACACTCCTGAACACGCAAACGTGTCGAGTGAACTCAGCCACAGATCCCAGAGAGAAACAGCTGGAAAGAAGGGTTTGGGGAAAAGTAGTACAAATACAAACTGTGTAACTACAAACGATGTAATGTTTGTATAATTATGTTTCAGGAGTTGACTTCACCTGCTTATCATCATAGAGTTATTGTTTTTTCTATTGTGTTCTAAGAAAAATGTGCCTATCTTTCATGCAATAAATTGTTTTTTTTTTTTGCATCAAGAATTATTATTATCAGCAAGCTTGTCTTCAACCAATCTGTAGTCTCAGCATGTGCATTACCAAAAGCGTTATGCTATATGCAATGCAAAATGCAAAAGAAACAAGACTTGTCCAAGTTCTAGAGCTGCACAAGTAAGACACACTTCAAATACGTACTACCGCATGAATGTGTTGTGTCTGCAGCAATCCCCCGGCCTCAGGACCGAGGGCTCCGAGTGGCTGTGCTGGCCTCAGTGGTGAGTGGAGTGGTGATCCTGGCCATGTCCCTGTCCTTCCTCATCTGCTGCCTCCAGGAGAGAAACTCCCGACTGCGTGCCAAGAGGGAGGGACGCCTCAGGTATTGGAGAAGAAAAACTCTTGACCACAAACACAGCAGACTAAAAAGACCAGCAGAATAAATGTCTTTTTTAGAGAATTTGGTAACTCTAGAGAATGTATGTTTATGATCCTTTGTATTATTGTTGCCCTCACTGCCATAATTGCTGAAAACTTTCTTTATTTTATATGATGCCTGACTAAAATTAATTGACATCAGTACATTTTTGGGATGATTATGTGCATTATGTAGACTGAAAGTAAATTTATTTAACTAATTCAAAATTAGCGGGCGAAAATAAAAAATTGTTGTAACCCTTCTTATTGTTGAGTGATTTTTCATAGGGCTCCAGATCTTAACAGCAAAAAAAACTGTTAATGAATGAGTTAATTGTGTCTTACCCCAGACGCAGAGAGAAGCGTTCATCCCGTCGCTCGGAGTGGGAGAGAGAAGAAGGCGAATGGGAATCTTTTGCTCCTCCCAAAATCTTCCACCTGTCCCAAAGAATGAACCCACGCCTGGCCCCGGATAGCCCTCTCTACCTGACTGGAGGACTCAGCGGGTATGAGAACAGGGGATATCAGAGGTATGGCAAGTGTAGACTAATAATTTTGTGACATGTTGAACTCAATTGATTGTAAACATCTGGATCGATAATAAATAGAATCTTACCTGTACTACAATTTTCTCTCTCTTTGCTGCAGAAGTCAGGAGAGTCTACTGAAGGCGTCTCTCTCTGGCCTGTACCGCTCGGACTCCCAGCTTTACCCTCACGTTGTCCTGCAGAGGGTCCCAACACCTACAGCCCCATCTGCCCCTCCGTCTGCCCCCTCTGCCCCGGTCTATCTGCACCTACCCCACTCCACCTCCTCTGCAGCCTCCTCTCCGGCTCACACCACCAGCCACAGTCGCAGTCAGACACAGATGATGCCCCAGTACCCCACGCCGACTTACCCGCCCAATCCAAACACAGCCGTGCCCACCTACCCCACACCCGCTCCCATATACCCCAATCCACACCCCGCCCCGCAGCGACCCTGGCAGTAACGACAGCAAGACTGTGTGCTGAAGTGAATGCCTGTTTTCGCTTGGCAGCTGAAAAATTTGTGTGCATTTTACTGCATGCTTTAGTTTTTGGACAAGCAGGAACTCATACTTGGTTGTTAATCATCACTTTGAAAGGGTTAGGTTTTTACTTCTTGAAATAACTTTTTGTAACTAAATGAACAAGTCAGAAAGAAAAACATTTCAACATCTATGCTATGCAATTAGAGAAATAAATAACTAGAGTTTTGTTTTTTTCCTGCATTCTTATTGGTTGGAATCAAGAAGGAAAGGTTTGAACAGGATGATTACAGACAAACTTTATCTCGAAAATGGACATTTGGACATTTTACAGTGACTGAAGAAGGTTGTGAAACTGCTGGCTGCACAGGCTTTTTTACCACCAGTGGCTGTGGATGAAGAAATTCAGTCTTCTGATTGTGGTTGCCGATTGAATTTCAGCGTGTACTTAATTAGCACTGGTACATCAAGCACTTTTGTATGACACTCCTATCCAGTTTGCATCTAAAGAAAGAGCTAATATATTCTTGTATTGTACAGAAACATTAATGTGAAGCACACTTACATTGTTCCATTCAGTTTGTTAATACAGCATGTCATTAATAATTATTCCTACAGTTCTACATGGACAAGCAGGTTTCATGGTGCAATATTTGGTTTTCTGTTCAGCAATAGCATGAAGCCAGACTTTTAGTTTTATTTAACTATAAAACTTGCATCATGACTTTGACTGGTCCAGTTATAATATATGTAGATAATGATTATAACACAGTGTAAAAAGTGTTGATGTTGGACATTGCTCTTTGTAATGAATGATACTAAATTTGCACTGTTTGCAATAAAATGTTGCAGACCGACTCAAAGGACACACGGCACTAAATTTTAGGTTTTCCCCCTTCCTTTAACATCATAACATTTGTGTAGGGATATTTGCACTTTTTAGTTAATTTCATTATGATTGAGTAAAGTATATATTTAATACTGTACTACTGCCATACGTTGAAATAAATTACTTTATTTGAGATACATTGTTCTAAATAATCTGTGTTTATTGTGTTCTTTCTAAAACAAAATGTGCAATAAATTTGACCTCCTGTTTTTGCTTTCTGTTAGTTTAAAATAGGGCTGATACTGTAATCGAAAAAATCGAGAGATCGACAATGAATCGAACCAAATTGAACCGAATCGACAATTCTTTGGTGGTGGGTTTTGAAGATTGAAAAACAATCTTTTGTCAATAAAAATGTGTAGTTTGGAGCAATATTCTGGCTCAAACTTTGAGGGAAAATATTAAAATATTTAATCTAATAAATGGGACAAATTAAAAGTTTTTGTTTTGTTTGGAATGTAATTTTTCATTTGTTTTTGAAAAGTTTGAACAAAACTGAATAGAAAATCGAGGACGATCAAAAAAAAAAAAATCGTGATTTTATTTTTTCCCAGGTCGCCCAGCTCTGGCTTAAAATAGATACAAATTATATTCAAACATTTCTGTAAATGTTTTCGTCTCGAATTTAGAAAAAATGCACTAATTTTTGTTATTTGATTTGCTGTAAGAATCGTAATTTGTTTTCTTTTTTTTAAAATTGAAATTCCAAACTACACGGACCGACCTCAATCACAGAACATAGGCCAAAAGCCACCAGATGACCAGAACAGTGATGACGTACCTCCCTCTAGTGGACAAACGACCTACTCCACCAACCAAGTCATTTTTGTTTTTTACCTTATCCTAAATAAACGTGGGCTTATGCATCATAAGAGAGAGAACATATATATATATATATATATATATATATATATATATATATATATATATTATATATATATATATATATATATATATATATATATATATATATATATATATATATATATATATATATATATATATATATATATATATATATATATATATATATATATAATATATTATATTTTGAAAGGCCTTTAACCGGAAGTCTGTGTATTTTTCATTTGCGCTTGACACTTTTCCTGTCAAAAGTTCTGCCCTCCGCTCTGAAACTTTTTATTCTTCTGTAAACAACTTCGATGGCAGCTTTGTTGCATTGATGTCAGTGTTTTGGTCCACATCTCTCGTTTCAATGTTTCCTTCTCACGTGCGCCTTGGTAAGTTTGGATAAAACTCACTGTTTAGTTTTTATATTACATGAAGTTAGTCACTTCTGTTTCCGAGTAATTTAATTTCGCACCAGACCGTTACATTGCGCATCAGCTGATACTTCTGCCACTAGTTTTCTATGAAGTCACTCTTGTTGTTTATGACAGCTTTAAACCCAATTCCGTGTGTAATGTAGGAAGCAACACGAGTTTTGTTATTGCTACAAACTTGCCTGGTTTTGCTTCCTGCTTTTGGAAACTTCCCCTGCTGCTGATGTGAGAGAAACAGTCAGAACGGAAACTACAGCTGCCTGTTTCTATTTGCATCAAAGAAACAACCAGTTTGCGCCTTTGCTGAAGTTTATGTGGCCTAAATTTGTGTTTGTAGCCTATTTTTTTATGAATGTCCATTGTTTTGACTTTTTTTTTCTCTCTGGTCTTAAAGTTTATTAATAATAGATTGATTATTGAGGTGCACTTACTCTATCTTGATCTTTTGAAGCTTTATATAAATTCATGTGAACAAACCCACTGCTGAATATGCAGTAGGCGTGCTCTCAAAACGTTTTATAACCTGCACATTTTTATGTAAATTGAGTCAATAAAATAAAATAAGAATATTGATAAAATATAATTAATTAATGTTGTAATCAAAAAATAATACATAATTATCTTTGACTTTATTTCTTTATATTGCCTGTCTCATCAGTCGTCCAGGTAAGCTTGATTGTAAAAAACTGGACAAAAGGTTTGAGAATATGAATAGGCCTAGATTTTGCAAAGAAAATAAAAGAAGGAACATATTTTTCTTTTGCTTTGTATGTACTGTGGATGTTGAATTACATTTTTCCATTAAAATTAGGTTTAAGAATTAAATAGTTCAATCACTATATTACATTGCAATGTTGCATTTTTTTTTAAATTCTACAAAAAACACCATGCTTATTGTAATATGTATGTCTTCAAAAAACAATCAAACAAAAAAGTGTTAACATAATAAAATGTTATAAAGTGTTCAGACTTTGTGCTTGTTCTGAAATATATTCAAAAAGCTCTCTTTGGCTGCGTGTCTCTGGCAGGAAAATGACATAAGTAGCCTGACCCCTTAAGGCCTAAACTGTTCTTGATTTCTTGTTAAATCACAAAGAGCTAAGCCAATCTTTGCTGCTGTGGCACAGTCAGGTGATGGACCGGGAGCAGCCGGTGCAGCTGAGTAACGAAGAGGCAGTTGTTGCGAAACACGACCCCAGAAACAGGAGGAGGAAGAAGCCCATCTGCCCTGTGTCCCGCACCACCATGGATCAGGTGTGTGTGGAGTTTGTCCTGCCCACAGTGACTCGTGGAGGAAACAGTCCTGACACTCTGCAGCTCCAAGTCGCTGGCAACTGGACTGTGGAGCAGGTATGTTACAGTAAAACACATTGAAATGCACTATGCAATCTTTTCTAGTCTTGGACAAATTTATAGTTAGGGTAAAGTAATGTGCAATTACATAATATTTGTGGTTGGGGAAACCTGAAAACCAGCAAGTGTCAGGCTATCCACCAGAAAAGTTCCATAATTATGCTTTTAACATAACCTTAACTTGATCTGAAAAAGTGTAAGGTATGAAAAGGCTCACGTATGACACAGATTGGCAACAGTGTGTGAAGATAGTAGGTTGATTTAGATTGATTCTTAACAAAGATAGAAGGTAAATTTATGTTTAACATTTTTTTAATGTCATTTCATAAACTAAGGCTTTTCATGATTAACAAAGGGATAAATGATTCTCTTGGTTATAACAGTATGTTATTACCATAGTTTCATAGATACCAAATGTGGACCAGGGCAAATATATTATGCCATATGCAAACCATTTGCAAACACTCTCTATAATGATAACCATATTCAAATAATGTTAGAAATTATGTTTGCTTCACTGACAAGACAGAATGTGTCCACATTACTGTGAGATTTTCTTCCTCAAACATATTATGAAGAAATATACCAGAAACAAGAAATGCATGAAAAACAACTCATACAGTAGATCGTGTACAAGAGTTTGATCTTGTCTAAAACCTCTTCGACCTTGATATTATTATCATAGCAGTAAAATTCATTAGAAACACATTTTCATAGAATAATATACACTAGATTATAGCTATCTTTTGTATGACATTGTTGGATTCATTATTTATATTTTTCCAGGTTAAAGCCCAAGTGTGGCTGAAAGCAGTGACTTCAAATCTATGTCCAGAGTTTTACCAGAGGTTTTCTCCTGATCACTGCATCCTCCTTTATCAGAAAAAAGGCACTGTGTGTGAGATCTACGACAAACACCAAGTTTTCCAAACACTGGATTGCATTCGCTACTGGAGAGGTAAAAGACAAACTAAACCTTGTGACTACTACAAAAGGGATTTTCATATGTTTAGTGTTTGTTGTCACACAACTAATGGAGATCAAATAAATATATAATGCAATACAATACATATAATACAATACACCAGAAAAAACACAACCTTAAACTATTTAAAAAGATGACTGAGCTATTTGTCTTGATTAGAACATACTGTATTTATTCTCTTAAAATGATAAAATGATTTGCCAACAGAACATTAATTTTTCTTTTGAATTGATGGACACATCATTCAGCACCTAAATTAGTTTCACCCGCATGCACCAATTAGCCACTAAAGCTAAACATTTTGAGCTTTTTCTTTTGACAATTCTTATTCTAATATCTTTCATTAAAGTCAAGCATTTATTTACTTTTAAATTTTCTGTATTGTCACTTTTTCACTGTGTGTATCAAACTCTTTTTTGTTGAAAATCTTAGTGGGGTTGTCTCTCCACAAATCTGATCTATTATAATCTGCCAGTCACATGCCATAGAAAAAGAGAATAAAATGTTTTTATCAGAGGACCATTTCAAGCAAAGCACGTGACAAATCCTTTAGGGGTTGTAACAGGCACTGACAAAAGAATCAAATGTCAGTGTTTGATGACTAAACAAAGAGTAGTTATAAGCAGCAACCAACATGAGTGGCACTACTGACTGAATTTCAACCAAAACTACCAATAACAAAACTGAATTAAAATACATGTAGTGTAACTGTCATTTAGTTGGAAATGTGCGACTGTGTGTTTTATTCTCTGTGTTTTCTACACTGTGCAATTAAATGTAAATGCAAAGCAAATAATACATCTTAAGATATATTACCCCCATGTACTTTTTGTGTAATCTAGTACAATATAATATGTTTCATCCTTGCTAGGGACAATAGAAAGTAAAAAATGTCTGCCTATCATTTTCTGTCAAAGCTCTAAAGAAAGACATTGGGCGCATCCAGATGGTGCAGCGACCACAACCCTCGGAGCAGTCGATCCAATATCAGCGCTATCTCAATCACTTGATAGGCTACGATGTCACTGATGTGAGCAATGTGCACGACGATGAGCTGGAGTTCACTCGGAGGAAGCTGCTGACGCCACGCAGGATTGAACTCAGTGACAGAGACCCCAGGCTTTACTGCATGGACCCCTGGGTCACTTGCAAACCTCTGCCCCAACACCTGCTCAGTAAGGTACAGCAGAAAAGACCATACATTAAAAAGAGTAATAAAGAATAGGTTTAAATGCAATATATAAAAATGACTAAGTCATCCAGAATGTTTTTAAAGATACACTATGTAACATAAACACCTTGAAAAACATGCATTTAAGTTACAATTGAAGTCATCTTTTAGCGATGAAGAAGAAAGTAATCTGAGCTCAAAGAGATTAGAAACAAACTTGTCTGAGAATTTGGGATTTTGTGTTTTTTTGTAAGAATTATACGTTGAGTTTTTGTAAAGACCCCCAACCTGGAACAGCATTAGCTTGTGAGATTTAAAGATAAATGTGTTTATTGTCGTTCTGTGGAAGATTCCAAGCAAAGCAGTAGCATCATCTCGAAAAAACAATCATAAAGTACTGTATGATTGTAATTTACCAATTTACTAAATAATCACTGCTAGCATCAAAAATCTAAAGAAAACAGTACTGAAGTATTTGTCGGCAGATTTTAAAATATTTAAGTGAATGTATTTCCAATATCAACTGACTTTTTTTCCTTTCATTTTGCTCTCTTATGACCTGTTCTTTTGTTGTAGGTCTGTAACGGCTGTATCCTGGTGGTTATTCACATTCAAAGTGTCAGCCAAACTATTAAAGTCTCTATTGACGACACACCAGAGCAGGTATAACCAATTACCATTAATACTAGCTTTTTTTTTTTTGTGTGCAACTTTTTCTGAGCCCTTTCTTTTCCGCATTAGATACTTTCCAGCTTTTTTGCCAAGATTGCAAACAAAAGAGCTCTATTGGGCATCCCAGAAAACTTGAGCGAAAATGATTTTGTGTTGCGAGTTTGTGGCAGGTATCTATTCATCATGATTGAGTCATTCTTAAATTTATAGAAAGAAATTCTCATGGTAATGCTATTTGCCATAGAGAGGAGTTTCTGTATGGAGACAAACCTTTACAGAACTTTAACTGGATTCGTCAGTGTCTGAAAAATGGAGAAGAAATCCACTTAGTTTTAGAGGCACCCCCAGATCCAGACCTCGACGTGGTCCAAAAAGAAGACTGGGCTCAAGTGGACGACTGCACTGGAGTCGCAGGTATCAACACTTCCTAATATTAGTAGTTTGTAGTGTTGCTGCCCTTTTTAAAAAAAATATATATGCAGAGATGTACAAAAAATCCTAATCTTGGATCCCATTATGAAAAAAAAAAAAAAGTTTTTGTTTTTTTCCTGGTCAAAATCAAGATGATTCATAAAGCACATTTAGCCAGTTCATTGCCTAAGGAGCTCTACAAATTCAAAAGTGTAATAAAAAGGTTTGTCACTAGGTATTGAGTTATAAACAAATGATAACAAATATCATTTTCCTGGATTTAAAGGGTATCTATTGTACTATTTTTTGTAGTAATGTTGTTTTCTCATGAGCATAGACAAACTAGGATTCAGAGCCCCATGCTTCAGCAAATTGCGAAATATGGGTCTGATAACCACTCCCTCCTCGTGTGTTTGAGATCAACTCCACAACATATTGGCCAAAACAGATTAATTTATTTGCGTGACACCCATGAAAGAAAGGAGGTCATTGGTCGTCTGTCATTTAGACCAAAATCTAACTTCAGTTATCTCACATTGAAATCCTTTTTTGCTTCACTCATTAATTCTGCAGAAATCCACGATGTTTTTCAGTTCCACCTAATTTTTTCCCCATATTTTTCATGTTTTTTTTTTTGCGTCCTAAGCAGCCATGACAATGCATGTCCTTGATTAGCTAAGTAATGTGTCAATCATGCTCACTGAAATTCAAAAGAGGGACATGGTGGTCAGACAATATATATATTTTTTAAAATAATGTCTGGATTTTCAATTATGTGGAAGAGAGCAATTTGTGATTTGCAGATGTAGACAGCTAATAATGTACTTGTAACAAAACAACACAAAACTCCAAGTATGTTTTTAATGAGGAAGAATATAAGAATATGACTAAAATTTCAATAAGTCAATATTTCGTAATACAAGATATTTAAATATTTCTCAGAAATCAAATTTGCAAATTTCAGATCAAGCTAGTATAATAACTGAGACCTTCCTTTCTGCAGTGGTCTGTGATTTATACATCGTGACATCAAGCTTTTCTACCTTGATTGCACCCTGCTTTAAATTTCTTTCACACCAATTATACAACTCTCTGTACCTCTAGACTTTGCCTTTCTCTCTCTAAGTTAGTCCTTCAGCACTGCCCAGTTTAACAGCTCTATTAGTAGCTAAAGCCAGCTGCACACTAGAGGACCTTAAGATCTTTTGTGTTTTTTAGATGTGTCAATAAAAAAAAAAAAGAACAAGCTACAAACTTAAGGACTTTAGTAACAAATATTTGTCTCACAGTCGCATCATGTCGCAGACAGAACAGAGACTACACACAGACACAGGACAGTGCTAGCGTCAAGTGATCGAATGCAGAGTGTTTCCTTTCATGTGTGCAGTTATAAAAGTAATCCCTCAAACACAGTGAATAATATGAGTATAATGTTTGAAGGCACACATGAGCAGCTGACTATTGATGAGAAGGACCATGAGCGGGTCTTCACCATCTCCATGTGGGACTGTAACAGGAAGTTCAGAGTCAAGATCCTGGGTGTCGACATTCCCGCTCTTCCCAAAAGCTCTGAGCTCATCGTTTACATTGAGGCCAATATCTTCCACGGCCAACAGCTCCTAGCTCAGGTAACACCAATGTGACATTTAAGTTTATCTGAAATTTGCTTTATCAGGTTCAAATGCAAAATAAGATAATTGACTATTTTGTCAATAACACTGTATTTTCAAACCCAGGAAAGAACCACTTCAAAGTCATTCACTGAAGAAGTTTTGTGGAACTGCTGGTTGGAGTTTAGTATTAAAATCAAGGACTTACCAAAAGGGGCACGACTAAACCTCCAGGTAAACTCATAATATTCATTCACATTGGTGGTAGTTTTCTCAACATTACTGTATGTGGTTTTTTTTCCAGGTTGTGTGTGGGAAACAGGTCCAGACCCCAAACTCCAAAACAGGCTCCTCCTCCTACCAAGAAAACACATCTGACACAGGTCGTGAAGGTATTTAGAAAAATAACTTACTATGTTGTGTTAGTAATTGACAAATCCAATACTGAAAACAAACATTTTTGCTTTTAGATCACGGTTAAGAGGCTTTGTGTATTATTAGACAGTACATTAATCAAACAATCACACAGTCCAGTTTATGCAAGATATAAATTATTATTTTATTTTAGGCATGGGATGTTCAACAATATTAAATAATAAACAATAAAAAACCTTGAACATGGAATACACTCCTCATAGTAGATCTTTTAACCTTATCAGACTTGATGTGGCTTTGAAAATGAAAATCTAGAAATTATAGAACATGCTAGAACATGCACACAAAGTAAACCAATCTGAGAGAACCCTGGCCTATGTTGGATGTTTGAAATGCACAAAGCAGTGATAAATTGATACTGTATACTGTATTACATCACAGAAATTACTAAAGCCAACTTGTTATAAACTGTCCAGGTCGTCTATTGAAATTGATTTATTTTCTATGATATTAGGATGTGTAAAATAAAATAGAATTTCTTTTTTGTCTCCAAGGAAAGTCCAAGAATCGCCTGCTGTACTACGTGAATCTGCTGCTCATTGATCACCGCTCTCTGCTGCGTCAGGGCGAGTTCATCCTCCACATGTGGAAGATGCCGGAGAAGAGCGAAGAGAGCAGCAGCAGCATCAATGCTGACAAACTCACCTCTGCCACAAACCCTGACAAAGCCTCATCCATGGCCATCGCCATCCTGCTGGACAAGTACTGCTACCCTGTGGTGCTGCCCAAGAGCCGGGACACAAGTAAAGATGTGGGGCGTGACCCTGGGGGAGGAGAGGAGGGGGAGGGAGGGGTGAGAGGGCAGAGGGAGATGCCCAATCATCTGAAGAAACAATTTGAAGCCATAGTGAGCACAGACCCTCTACACCCACTGAGCCCAGAGACAAGGAACTGCTGTGGCACTTCAGGCATGAGTGTATGAAGCACCCCAGGTATGAGGGGAACTTGGAATGTAATTTTAGCATAAATTTAAAGCATGTATGCTGATGGTATATTTTTTGGAGGGTATGCAAAAAAAAAACAAAAAAAACGGGAGGGGCACACAGCTCCATGGTTCCATCAGAGCCGTCTGCAAATAACAACAACAGGAGCACATAGAAATCCATACAAGTAGTAAATGGTTCTGAGACAGGAATTTTTTGTGAACTGCTTCAGTCTGTGTGTGTAAATGTATCTTTCACAGTTTGTCAGATTTGTCTTTTTGAGCAGACTAATGAACAAAAGCGCAAACAAAGAAAACCAAAAAGCTACAAATATGTTCCTAGTTTACACGATCTTTCAACAGAGCCTTTTGTGTTCTTATTTTACAAAATTAAAAAGTTGAAAGTTTTTTAACTACACTTATTAAAGGTCTTTGAGATTTGTTATAAAATTTAAAACCACAACAGTAAAGATGAGATATTTATAACAAGACTCAAAAAAACTAATAGGACCATGCCTTGTAGAGGCTAGGATTGAACTGTTTAGTAATTCTGTGATCGAATGAACTACGGTAATAGACACTATTATACATTGTTTGGGATGTTTAATGTTTCTGTGTTTCTTGTCAGGGCATACCCGAAGCTGCTGGGCTCAGTTCGATGGGGTAAACAGGAGGACGTTTTGGCAACACACCGACTGTTGGAACGCAGCAGTGCATGGGACACAAGGTACCAGTATTTTCACTGTACTTCTCTTTTTTTATTTTCTCACTATGTACTCAGTGTGTTCATACGTACTGGTGACTCGGCAGTGGTATGGATGTGGGCCTTGCCATGCAACTGCTGGACTGTCACTACTCGGACGCCCAGGTTCGCTCAATGGCAGTGAGAAAACTGGAGACACTGGAGGATGATGATGTGCTCCGATATCTTCTACAGCTTGTGCAGGTCTTTTAAGTAACATTACCAATGTACAGTATATCGATATAAGTGTTATGAGTTACATTTAGTAATCATATCAAACAAACTTACTGTAGACAATGTCAAAAAAGAGATCCGATTTACATAGGCACTCTGTAAAATAACAAAAAAAGAGTAATTTATTTATCACGTGGGACTAGCCATTGCATTTCAACACAGATGTGTCTTTGTGAGGGTCTTTGTCATTTAACATTATTGTTATATTTGTTGTCTCTTTTAGCAATAAGTAAGTAAGTAATAACATCTTACTTGTTTGCTTTCTTGGCCAATACTCATTTTTGACACCTACAAATGACTCTGCTTTTATAACGTATGTTTACTAGTATCATTGCCATAAACTACATTATTCCTAAACTGCCATTCATCGGCAAGGTTAATTTGGCCCTTATGGTGTTTGCTTTTAGGCTGTGAAGTTTGACCCTACCATGACAGTGCACTGGTCCGGTTTCTGCTAAAAAGAGCCTTAAGGGTATAGCATTATTTTTCCTTTTTCTTTTTTCCTATGCAATTTATAATGATGCTGTTACAAATTTTGTGAAATCTGTGTATTTCCTCTGGTGTCTAAATATAGAGTAAGCGCATTGGACATTTCCTGTTCTGGTTCCTGCGCAGTGAGATTGCACAATCCATGCACTATCAACAGAGGTACGCTGTACTACTGGAAGCCTATCTCAGAGGCTGTGGGGAGGCCATGCTGCTGGACTTCAGAAAACAGGTGACACGTGAATCAAAAGTCATATACCCACATGTCTTATACTTCACTTTACTGTCAGTACAGCCTGTAATGACAAATGTGCTTGTTGTTGTTTATTTGAATATCGATCTACCTTAGGACACAAATGATATTGAACTTTTTATCCTAATTTCAGAAAGTTGGTGCAAATGTTGAATATTTTCACCATTCTAATTCAAATAAACAACTGAGCAAGCAAAAAATGGAATCTGTCAAAGAACCTTAGAATTCTAAAGAGAATTCAGAAAAATTGTATACTATACTCCAAATTTAATTTGTGTTTTGGTGATGGTTGCTTTTCAGGTAGAGATGACAGAGGCTTTGCAGAAAGTGACGCGTGAGGTTAAGGCCATGTCTGCAGACAAGTATGATGTCACCGCTCAAGGTAAAGTTTGTTTATAATTATCATGGCACTTCCCCAGTCGCCTGTGGAGCTGTGGTACATGTTGTTATTTCACATGAGGAGTCCCTGTGGTGACACAAACATGTTGTGTGCTACTTGTCAGTGGTGTTTCAGCTACGTCAGAAGTTGGAGGCACTGCAGTTATCCGGCTTACCAACAAGTTTCAGAGTCCCTTATGACCCAGGACTGAGGGCCGGAGCGCTACTGGTGAGAATATACATTCTGTTAGCCTACAGCTATTACAGTAGATAAGATAACCTTTATTTGTCTTACAATGGGGAAGAAAAACATGCTATAAAAAACAAGAAAATAGCTTTAAAAATACTTAAATGTTGCACACCATGCAGGTGGAGCAAATATAAACGTTTCCAAAAAAAAAAAAAATAATAAAAATTATACTGATAATGTTATACAATATCAGGGAAACAGACAAGTTTAATAAGTAAATGTGTGATTTGAGATGTAGAAACTGGTGTCTGGAGCCCACTTCTGCAGTACATTACTAACAGTGGATCTGGTCACCACTCACCTTGCAGCATCTCAAATCAACTCCACAATGTGTTAGAAATACTGTATATATATTCTGGATTTTCCAGGTACTGTAGGAATATGTAGGGTCAAACATCAACTGAAATAGTTAACAAACTACTTAAGAACAAGGAAACAAGACATCATTTTGGTTCTTATGATGACTTTGTGACAACAATGCAGTATGATACATCCAGTGAAATAAGCAAACCCTAAAAAAATTAAAAAAAAAAAAAAAAAAAAAGCGTGTTATATTGCTGTATGTGACTTTATAATATCAGATAAATACTTGTCTCTGGAGGTGGCTATAATGAATATCCTTTTCATTCTAAAAAAAATGTCTTGTCTTAATAAAATTTTCTTTTGCTATGTTACATTTAAGTTGCTATCTTGGTACACTTCTGTATATTTCTCATTTGTTTATTTCAGATTGAGCAGTGTAAGGTGATGGCATCTAAGAAGAAGCCTCTATGGTTACAGTTCAAAAGGGCTGACCCCACGACTCTGTGCAAAGATCCCATAGGCATCATATTTAAAGATGGGGATGACCTCAGACAGGATATGCTCATTCTACAGGTGCGAAAATCAACTACATCATTGTTAAACTCAAAGTTCATTACCTTACATTTACATTAGTGTGTTTGTCCCTGTAGATTCTACTTATTATGGAATCCATCTGGGAAACGAGTCCCTTGATCTTTGCTTGTTACCGTATGGCTGCATCTCCACAGGCAACAGGATAGGTCAGTCTGGGACAGGGGGATGAACTGGATTAAAATGATTTGTGATTCGAACTGAATAAGATAAACAGAAAGTGCAGGGCCCGTTTGTCCCTAGAAGTTACAAATTAGACAAAACATTAAATTATAACAACAGCCAAAGGTTAGTCTACAAAATATTTGCAATTGTTTTACCTGTCTGGAATGTATGATTTTTAAGTGGAACTTATCACCCAAATCCTTTTTGTAATTTTAGTGCAAACTAAGCAGTATTGCAGCTTGCAAATTAAATATTTTTTATATTGTGACATCATGTTGTTTCTCTATATTTGTGTGTAGTTACAAACGACTGCTGATGATTTAACAATTTTATCTTCTAATGTACTAGGGATGATTGAAATTGTGAAAGATGCCACAACTATAGCCAACATTCAGCAGAGTGTGGTGGGTAGCACAGGAGCCTTTAAAGATGAGATCTTGTACCAGTGGCTCCGGGACAAGTGCCTCAGTGAGGACAAAGTAAGTTAAATTTCTGTCTTTTCATAGGCCTCTCTGTTATTTAGTCGTCAGAGGAAACTGCATTGTGACAGACAGGAAGGAAGCGGCCCACACACCATTATTCTGACTGACTCTGTTTTAGCCCTAACGACTGCCAACTGTTTGTGTCTCAGTCAAGGTGTGACATTTTCCATGGAGAAGGAAATGCTTATATTTGAAGTGTTAGAATTTTATGTAGGGGACAAAACATTTTCATGGCAATTATATATTGGATTTTAGCAAAGATGTGAGTTCCCTGCTGATGGAAATAAATGTATTTATTTATTTAATTTTAAGTTTTGAATTGTCCCAAAAGCTTCTTAAGATTAGGTGTTGAACAATAAGCATTTTTGCTATTACACTTGAACTAATGCCCACTTATGTTTTCAATAAAAAAAAAAACCTTAGTCTTCATTTGTTCAGGAATGACTTGTTGTAGATTAATATTTCCCAGCTAGTCATCTAAAAAAAAAAAAAAAAAAAAAAAAAATGATAATCATAACATTTGGAAGTCATTTTCAATCTTTGGGCTTGGCCTGAACACCTGGATTTAAACTGCTTTCAGCTTGATTAGTCTTGAGGAGTTTCACTCTGATGTTAGCCTGCTTTGTTTACCTGTTAAACCTGTACACAGGACCATTATTACCCTTTTGATCTCATTTGAACTTTCTGTGTCTTGCTTCAGTTCCAGCAAGCTGTGGAGAAGTTCTTGTTCTCTTGTGGCGGATACTGTGTGGCCACCTACGTTCTGGGTATTGGAGACCGTCACAACGACAACATCATGATCACCGAATCAGGTCTGGACATGGGCAAGGCTGTGGACACGCACTAAACACACAGGACACACTGACCTTGTATTATTGATTCTTCTCAGGAAACCTCTTCCACATTGACTTTGGCCACATCCTGGGAAACTACAAGAGCTTCATGGGCATCAGTAAAGAGTGGGTGCCCTTTGTGCTCACTCCAGACTTTCTGTACGTAATGGGAACATCAGGGAAGAAAAGCAGCCCAAACTTTCTAAAATTCCAGGTACTCTTCTCTTTTTTCGCACCCAGCATTTGACAATATAAAAATGTGTTTTTTATTTACACTTTTGCTCTTTTTTTTACTCCTCTTCTTGTTTCAGGATGTGTGTGTAAAGGCCTATCTCACTCTTCGGCACCACACAAACCTCCTTATCATCCTCTTCTCTATGATGCTCATGACTGGTATTTCCACCCCACATTACAATATGATGTGTTATGATTATTGTGAGAAGAAATATCACGATTCAGTAACTGATCACAAGTACTGACAAGTAACAATAACACAGTGAACTAATTTTTGAATACAAAAGAAAAGATATTGTGACTATTAACCACATAAAGCCATATTTTTAAGAGTATTTTTTAAAAACATGTGTAATGAAACATGAAAGATGAAATGACTTTGAATTTGTTTCTACTCACATTTATTACTTTTTATATTGTATTGTAACTTGAATACTGTAATTACAATAATAATTTAAACTGATAATCCTGAGATACATAGTCAAAAGTAGTCAAATTAGATACTTGTAAAGTTTAATACCATGCTGAACTCAATGGTATAAAACATTTTCTCAATGTTCTCAATGCACAAAAGACACATTTCTGTCAAATGCAGTATAGTCTTAATCTGCGCTGGTGAAAATATCTCCCTTGCCAAGACACTTACTTCACAGACTGTGCGTCATGTCAAGACACAAAAGAAACAATGTGAATATTTTGGCTGGCCAAAATAAAAGGACACGATGAAAGGTCAGTTTTGTCACACAGGACAATGATCAACAAAGTCTTCAGCTTTGGTATTTTGATATAATCTTTTATTCTGAAAAGGTGTAAAGCCTGAGATGGCCTTTGTTATGTTTAATACCTGACTGAGGTGGAGCTTACAAAATCAAGTATTGCTGAGTCAATCCCCTCTAAAGTTGCTATGTTTATTTTCACTGCTTTAGAACATAATCGCACAAGAATACTTATTTTGAAAACTTTTTAACATCAGTTCACATGTTTTTTTCACTTATCTAATACATTCTGAGCCTCATAATTTTCTTTGCAATGAGACTACAAGCACTTTTCACAACTTTCAGACACCAGAACTAGTTTTGCGGTCATAGTAAATTCGCAATATCTGAACTGGGTACTGCAGATTTTAGGTTATTACATAAAAATGGGGAAAGGTGAAAATCATATACTCCATCTAGCTTTTTTTAATTAAGTCTCAAAATCTGAACAAAGGTGTCACTCTGCAGTCACTTTTGTGACAAGTTGTACAAATTCTCTGCTACCTTAATCTAATATTACACTGTTCTGTGTCAGTTCTTTTTGCTTAGTTTGACAGGCTTAGAACAAGTTTCTAGGAGAAATAATTTGTTCATTTGTTAAAGTGCTGGGGGATAAAGTGGCCTTTCCAGATCGCTTTATTACAGGAACTCAAGTAAATTAATTTCTACATAAATTGACACATTTAATGTTGTCTCACAGGAATGCCCCAGCTGACCAGTAAAGAGGACATTGAGTACATTCGTGAGGCTCTGACTGTGGGCCGTAGTGAGGATGAGGCCCAGCGTCACCTACTGGATCAAATCGAAATCTGCAGAGAGAAAGGCTGGATGGTTCAGATCAACTGGTTTGTTCATCTAGTGCTAGGCATAAAACAGGGTGTGGAGAAACGATCCACTTAATTTTCACTGTCAGAAAGAAGAATGCAAGATTCAAGTGTTTCAAGTTTTCTTTTTTTAGTTAATATTATTATATCTTTTTTTAAAGTATTATGAGTACTAAAATGGTTGATAAAATATGTAAATATTTTACAACAACATGCTGTATGATTTAAAAAGTAGAGGCATGCTAAGCTACTTTTACCTTATTATGATTTGTAAATTGGTCTTATCCCTTTAAACTCAATAGGTACAACGTCTATGTTATATCCTTAAATTGGCAAAATAAGGCTAATAATTGAGGGAATTATTGATGCTGAAAACAAGTCTGTAACTGTTAACAATTATGCTTAATAAGACACTGGAAATGCATAAATATGAAATTTAAATTTAGCTTGTTGATTTGTCAGTTAGTTGAGTTTTTGCCATGTTCAATTAGCACCTGCTGGTCAGTGTTTGTATGTTTACACAGTCATGCCACTGGAAGTAATATTTAGCACTTTTTTTTTTAGATGTTTTTGAAGTAAAAGCAGTAGGAGCTCACGTTTTTGATCCAAGTGAATTCCCAAGTTGAAACCTTTGAAACTTTTTTAATATTTGTATTTCATGCCATTTTGTAAAATGCCAACAACATATTACCAAAAGCCATGGAAAGACTTCTGTTTTCAATGCATGAATCCAATTGCAGTAAACTCACTGTACATGATTTAAATGACCACACGAGGGTGCTAATGATTGCCTTTTGCGTCAATGCAATGTGGGTCCCGAATGTTGAAATATTGCAGCATTACTTATTTTATAGAATTATATAAAAACATACAATCTGATGGTCTCTGAGGAACAACACACAAAATGTACAGTAATTGTGTATCAACTCCACTGAGGAGGAGTGAGGAGGAGGGAATGTGCCACTGCTCCATACATTTCAATTACCAACACTAACTGGATTAGAATCTATAACACTGCATATGGCCCTGAAGCTACAAGTTTATCATACAGTATATGCTTTCAGAAAGAATCCAAGCTCTCAAGGGGCTTAAACAAAATTGCCAAAAGGGTTCTTATTTCATTGCCAATACAGTACCTGTAATCACACTGACTAACCATATTTCAACCTGGAGAAATTAAAATACAATAATCAAAGTAGAATAATTAATAATAACAATTTTATAGTGAGAAATATGAAATCCTCAAACCCTGGCAAGCTGGTGGTGGGGAAAAATAAAATATGCATTAAAATTAGATTCTGCAGAGACGTAACTAAGAGCAAAGATGGTGCTGGAGTGAAGGGAAACGGTGAAAGCCGCACTGCTGAATAAGGAAATGAGAGCTGAGTTAAAAAAAAAAGTTGACTAGCTGCTGATAGACTGAGCTGAGCCCTTTGATGTGGTACAACAGGGTGGTGCAGGAAGATGAAGCAGTTGGAGCAGTTTCCAGGTGTTGTATTCTGCATATTCTGTTAATATATATTACCAACAGTATATAGGCGTGGTAGGAGGCTCAAAGCCTAGATTCCCCAATAAACTACATTAAATTAGACACAGTTGTGTGGATGTGGGGTGACCAAGAGAGAGACTGAGGCAAATAAAAATGAAATTAATTTATAAGCACTGTTTCAGTACATTATCTAAGTTCTCTCCAGTGACAACGTATAAATTCAGGTATACTTTTGCTGCCTCCAAAATAACTTTGATGCGCTCAGGTTTATCTACATTGTCCATAGTATAGTTCACTATCACCATCATAAATGCAATAAAATTCATTTTCTGCCGCGGAATGCTTACTCTCATCCTTTGCCCGATGAGTTTCTTCTTGAATCTCAGAACAGAACAATCTTGTTTCAGATTGCACCCAAGAAATGTTGTTCTCTACTTTGCAGTTGGTGTCTATGGTTTGATCTTTTTCACAATTTTCAGGCTCATAACTTTTTCTTCCACATCTTATTGGTTCTCCCCTTCACACTGTGGCTACATGTCCATAGCCCTGTGTGCAGGGACAGGAGCACCTCAATGGGGCTTTCCTAAACAGTCTCACATGGTAACACCCAAACTCAAGAAACACTATTTCAGGCAAATCCCCTTTGAACAAGAAGCAAATAGATGTACTCATTTCACAAGTATCTCTTTTAAGGGTTCGCACCATTTTCTGGGAAGCACAAACTCCAGGTACATTCAAAAACTTTTCGTCTCTGATACTAAATGGAACTCCACTAATCACTCCTTTTGTTTTTGGCTCACCTAGGGACTTTATATGGATGTCCTAAACATTTAGATTTTCTGAGCTTGATCTCTTTGTTTTGTTGAGCAACACCCACTCATCACTGAGCTACTTCTGGTTATTCTGAACTCTGCCAAATTTCTCCCCAACAACCTTTCTAACATGTGGATCCTGAAAAATACCATCCTACAGTGGTTGCAAACATGCTAACGAGACACGTTTCTTCAATGCTTGCTTGATTGACTTGACTGACTTGAAGTTGACTATTTTTTCCTTTTTTCTTTATTGTAGCTCCTTTGAATTCTAATTCAATCTCACTTTTTGTTTCCCGCATAGATTCCATGACCCTTCTTCGTTCAAAGATGGAAGTCTGTTGCCTCGCCCCTTAAAGAGACCAACAGCACTCACTTCACATAAAAAGGCTAGACAATTTTAATATAGTGATTTTAAGTAGTATGGCTACTGTATGTGAAAACATTAACTTATTGTGGTGACTATCCAAACTATAATTAATATTTTTAAATTATCTTTTAATTTCAAAAGTAATGGCAAAACTGTCAGACACCAAGGTTCCTCCGCAACACCATTGCCTTAAATTCACATAAACTCTTTTCAATACCTGGTTTATTCCCGTCACATGTTTTCAGATCTATTTCTACTAGCTGCCATCATTTCCCTTTCACAGAATCTTCTCTGACAGGTGTGTGCGATCACGGGGGAGGAGAACGTCCCAAAATGGAGCTGTGTGCATTGATTTATTTTGATTCCCGCTAGCTTGTGTCCAGGAAGGCCTGAACCAGATCAGTCAGCTGGGGAAATCAGTCAAGTGAGTATTAATGTATTCAGAAACTGCTCCTCTCATCTTTGCTCTGAGAAAGTCCACTTTAACTTTCTGTCTTCAGTAGTCAGAGGTGAGGTGGAGTTCAGGACATGGTGTAGAAGGTTAATTGAGCCGTTGCATAAATCTCCATGCAGCAGCTCAAGGGCCCTTACACATTCCAACAAGTGCAAATGATTTTATTATTAGATACAGTTACAATTAACGTGCAATTGAATATGGCAATAGAAAAGATCACAGAAGTTTTAGAATAATTGGATCTGTCTTCTCTGCTGAAACAAAGAAAAGCCATTTTAAATCAAAAATCTATTTTACGTGTCTTGTTACATTCTATGAGCTGTATTTGATATGCCATATGTTAAAACTGTGCTGCATAATACTTAATACAGGTATTTAAACATTTCTAATTCCCTTTTCACCTAAAAAAACAACAACAACAACAACAACAACAACAACAACTAAAAACCATATACATGGTTCACATATATTTTTTTATTGTGTTGTCAACAAAATAAAATAAATAAATACATGTTCTGGGATGCACGGTAGCCAAGTGGTTAGAGCTCTGGCTTTCCAATAATGAGGTCGTGGGTTCGACTCCCGGGTCGGACCATATCAACATCTCACGATCTCTCTGGATGGAGTTTGTATGTTCTCCCCCGTGTCACCGTGGGTTTTCTCTGGGTACTCCGGTTTCCTCCCACCTCTAAAAACATGCATGTTTAGGTTAATTGGGCTTCACTGTAAATTCCCTTAGTGAATGAATGAGAGAGTGAATGTTTGTCTGTCTAACCCTGCGGCAAGTTGGCCACTGTCCAGGTTGTCTCCCCGCCTAAGGCCCAAAGTCACTGGGATAGGCTCCAGTCACCCGCGACTCCTAACGGGATTGAGCGGTAGAAAATGAATGAAAATGAAATACATGTTATACATTTATTACTATTCTAATAATAATAAAAAAATAAATATACAGCATTTCTACAGCATCATATCACACCTACATTTGAGTGTTCTTTGATAAAACTTGATTAGCTTGAGATCTTTTAAATCCCCCTTTGAATACAATCTTTTATCATGCACTTAAACTCTATCATAAAAGCTGCTAATATCATCATAATGTTCAAGCAATGGATGCCTGGTTAATACTATCAGAGCTACTGGTTGCACATTATCGTCTATATTATATAATTAATAACATAACGTGATTGCAAGCTTTTGAGCTGACTACAATCTATCTATGTAAATCTAATCTATATAGGTCTGCTCTGCACATGTTTATGATAGTGCTTCTGATGAGTGGGAGTCATCATCATGCACTTCCATTTATTTGGCGTTGCCTTCATGTTTAAGCTGCTTGAAGACTGTATGGATTTGAATGCATTTACTGTGGCTTTGCTGTGGATGACATCTGTTCATGTTGTTAACATTTGTATCATAGCCTGGATGAGCAAGGTTAAAAAGAGGAAATATGTAGTCCTCAAGTGCTCTCTTGTTCATGTTTATAATGAAACTTGTTGATACTTATTTATTTATTTAGGAAAATGGGGAAACAATGCATATTAATGAACATTCAGACAAATGTAAATATGCCAGATTATAGCCTAAGGCTAATTTCCATCTGCAGACCCCCTGGCAGGTTGATGTTAAAAAAATAAAACACAGACTATTTACAACTGGACAAACACAAACAAGCAAGACGTGAAATCAGATACCAGTTTAATGAATAAGAATGAATGATTGGTTATGAAGCTATTGCAGCTCATAAAATAATTCACTAGTATCACAGTTGTGCAGTTAGATTGTTGTATAGATGGGTGTAATCGTATACCTATGAATAGTTTATTTATATAGTACATTTACACACACAGCAGTCTTCCAAAGTGCTACACACATTAATCCCTCCTCTCCAGTCAGTGATAGCAAGCAGCTCTGAGGCAGCTCAGCTGAAGCAATTTGCCTAAACACCTGCCGCCTCAACCTCCCACCTTCACCAAGTGTTCCCTAACCTGCATGCCACTGGTTGGTAGGGAATCAGAGTGCGTGGAAGAAACCACCCAGACACAGGGAGGAACATGCAAACTCCACACAGAAAGGCCCCAGGCTGCTACTCCTAGTTTTTGCTCCCCCTTACCTGTTTGCACATGTGCTTGATAAATCTGGCCCTTATTATCCAAAAACAGAGAAAAAAAAATACAATTAAAACCTATTTGTTGCAAAATAGTAAACTATAGGAACTATAGAGAATGTTATAAATTTAGATAATTGTAACAAAATCAGACAGCTGTTTGTAATCTGAATTGAATTTAAAAAGTTTATTATTTCTCATAGATAGCCAAAAACAGCACTTCACTTTGTTGTCTATAAAATAAATTCTCAAGCTGTAACTACAGCCAATCAATTATGTAATGCAGATATAAACCTGCCAAATGTTTTTTGAAAGCTAGTAGTTGGACATATTTAAATACCTATTCCTGTTTTCCAGCATGAAAATCAAGTACTTACGCTTTAATGGCTAATGGCTTCCTGTTTTATGCATTTGAGGATATTTTTTTTTCATTGCTAAGACACCACTTCAAATTTCTTATCATTCTGAAATACTGTACATGGACAGAGAATGTGTACGGTATTTTTGGTCGGGGTAGTGCCATTTAATGACCATACATAGACCAGATTATAGCATGCGACAACTGATGGGTAATTTCAATCAGTTCTTTCATACTCATAGACACACAAGATGGATGAAGTGTCTTACCCTAGGACACACAATAATATGCAATGGTTAAAGAGAAATTCAAACAAACTAAACACGGATTGGAGCTCACATATATTTAATCGATAAGCCTTAAGATTTCTGTGTAGACAATATACTGCATGCCTGGCCTAACAGTAAGAGGGTTGTGGGGTCAACAACGAGGGGCTAGATCTTTAGATGCCCCCCCCAAAAAAGGACTGTGGTTTTCTTTCCAACTTTCATTTTCTCTCCTACAACCACACATGTACAGCAGTCTGACCCTTGACCTCTCAGTGTCCAGCCTTGGTCCAAACTTGACCTCTTGACCAGTTTCCTCACTTACAAAACCTCCTTGTTAAAGTTACAGCTTAAATATTTAAAGGTACGGGCAGTGGATGTGTGCCCATGAGACTGACACTCGAGTGGGTGCTGCCACATCAGATAGTCTTCCTGACAGAACACAGCAGGACACCGGACACCCCCCAAAACACTATCTGTATTTAGCATCAGTTACACTCAGCCCGGGCAATTAGTCAGTAGGAGCAGCAAGGGCCATACACCAGGTTGTGGAAGGTGTGGATGGCTGGACAGAAACAAATAGGCGTTTTATTATTTTTTATCATTTATTGAATAATTTAATATGCATGTGTCATTTTTTACCTAGGGGGAATGTTTATTTGCTTAACTAGAGGTTATATCATTGTTCTTTAACCTCATTATTGAAAGCTCAGTGCACACAGCTACAAGTCCAACCATCTGTCCCAAACACAATGTATTAATTTAAGCTGCAGATGTTGCACATATGACTGATGTGGAGAAAAAAATAATACAAATGTAATGACGTCATAGCTAATGTTTAGGGATATTTTACAATCTACTTTTGCCCGTTAAGCTTAACCACAAAGCCAAGTGCACCGCCTCCAACATTGGATCATGAGCTGCTAATCGTTTTACCTGAACTCTATTGGGTCAGTAGGTCAACTACTTTACTAAATCCTATGACTAGTTTAAATAATAGTCTGTAAAGATGTACAACTGTAATTTTAAAGGGATATTTGTAATTTGTGTTTTTTTGTTTGTTAAATTTAAATAATGACAAAGGTGACAGAGGTCATGGGCTTTCCCAGATTAACTACTGTTTAAGAGCTTCGACGTTCAACTGCAACCCATTTATTAAGTCCCAAAATATTGTGTACTTTTTTATGTTTTTAAAATTGACTACATTTGCACAACATGCAAACTCACACTGGAAAAAATTCCATATTAAATAAGAAAACAAGTTAATAAGTGCTGGGATAAAGTGATATTATTTTGTTTTAAAACTTTGACAGTTTTAAAATATGATTTGTCAATGGAACAACCATAAGATATCTACAGTAGTTTTACTTCTTATGAAAATAATGAGAACAAAGAACAAAAACTTACTTGTTCCTTTGGCAAATCTTATTGTTACAGTATACAGAATGCTTGCATTAAGGTAACTTGCTTTTTAATGTTTTTTTCTTATTAAATTTGTATTTATTTTGGCAGGTTCGGTGCAGCAATGCGACTGAGCTAATTAAAAAGTAATCCTGTTTGACTCCTGTTTAAGTATGTCATCAAATGCTTCAATTTGAGGCTACAAAGATATGTTACTATCATTCATTTACTGTATATTGCAATTAGGTTTGTTACAACAACATTGTATTAGAATTGGAATAGCACAACTTCAGTATTGCCCATGCTTTATTTAACAAAGGCCTTGGCCTTCACCTGGCATGAACTGTTCACTGACAGCACTTGTGTAACTTTGATTTTCCCTGCCAAAGCTTTTTATTCTCAGCTGCATTAAGAATACCTGATTGGTCCTATCCCACACCAGACAGAATAATTAATGCACATTAGTAGATTCCTAATCTATTCTGGCTTGTACTTGTAATACATGTGTGCAGGCCGGTCTGTTTGGGATTAAGTGAGTGCACCCAATAAGCTAAGATGCAGAGATGTGGCTCTTGCCATTTGGACAGAAGGTTTATCTCGACGTGGCTAAGCTTCCTAGGGCTGAGGATTGTACCGGGGCTCCTCCACCTGCCCACTCCAATATGGCCGCCTGACTGACAGAGTAGCATGGTACAGTGAGACGAGCACAAACACACGCTCGACATGGCGTTTAGGAGATCTCCTTCATCAGGATTTTCAGGTAAGTGCTAGAATTATGTTGGTAATTTTGTCTATTGATTTGTGTGATGCAGCTATGTTTGTTGTTGATCATGTAAACAAAGAAATGTGTGGCAGTGGCAGTTTTTGTCTATGGAATATGATTTTTGTTTTTTACTCCAAACTCTATACTCTTATTTCTATCTCTAATAAGTAAAAACATATTTTATTTCAGCTTTATGAATATATAATCACTTCCAGCATATTTCAACATGATTAGCCATATGTATGTTTTGTACCCTTAACTTATCTCACACTCTGAGTAGGCCTACCCCCTAAAACAACAAATTATTTAAAAGGCTGGTGCTGTAGTGGAAAAGAATGTGGGGTTGCAACCAACCGCCATGAAGGATGAGAATCAAATGCCAAACTTCTCTTTTATGGACAATTTTCTCCAGAACATTTAAGCCATTTAAAAGCATCTTTAGTGGGCAGGGCTATGTATCTGTAGCAGGGGTCTGCAACCTTTAACAGCAAAAGAGCCACAATGTCACGACTCAAAGACAATTAAAGCCAGAAAGATCTACAACTATTAAAATAAGCAAAGTAAGATGAAAATACAGATATTTTACAAAATAGACTTATTTATAAATGCTTGTGCAAACAATCTGCCACTTTCTGCTTACATTGCGTTTTAAATGTAAAAGTTAAAATAATGACTGTAAAAAATAAAATAAAATAAAAAAATGTCAACAACCTCGAAAATGTACTTAAAAGTCTTGGTCTGGAGAGATGAGATTGGCCAAGATTGGAATATTTAACATATCTTTGAAGGACATTGTACATTGTGGTTGTTGCTTGTACATGCCCAAGTTGTGTCTTTGAAAAAAACATATACTTAGTTTTATTTGCATTCAAAGATAATTTAAGATTTTTAAAAGAATTTTGAACTTCATTAAAATCTTTCTGTAATTTTAAAAATGCTTCATCAGCAGAAGAGGCACTTGCGTACAAAATGGCATCATCTGCACACAAATGAATGTGGCTTTCTCCTATATTACATCCAATGCTATTTATATATTGTAAAAAGTAAATGACCTTGAGGCACACTTTTGCTTAAAGTTAAAAAGCTCGATTTAAAACTATCTGCTACCACTGCCTGGGTTCTATTTGTAAGATATTCTAGGAACCAGTTACATGCAGCATTATCAAATCCATAATGTTTCGAACATTTCAGAAGAACTGTTAGATCAATAAAACATGCCACACAATCTTGTTTATCATCCAAAGCTGTAAAAATGTCATTTAAAACCTAGTTGTTGCAGTATCTGTGCTGTATCCTTTTCTAAAACCTGACTAATAAGGCTTTAAAATTGAGTGATTGATTTGCAGGAAGCTTTTCCAATATTTTTGCCAGACACGACAATTTTGATAATGGACGAAAATTGTTTAGATCTTTTGTTGTTCCGCCTTTATGTAAGGGCAAAACATGAACAGCTTTCCTTAATTCTGGTATAAAAGCCGTTTGAATTGATAAGTTCTAAATACATACATACATGTATGTGTCAAAGAATGAGCTATATACGGAGCAGCAAGTTTTAAAAGCTTGCGATCAAGATCGTTAGCTTCTTTGGACTTCTTTGGGTCTATGGAGCAGAGTGCATTTAAGACCTCCATGTAGTGAAAGGTCTTCGAGAGAAACATTGACCCCTATTTTCTTCAGCCTCAACATAATTACAATCATAACGAACACCATTATTATCCTCTGCAGAAATAAAATGCTTATTAAACGCGTCACATATTTGTTCTTTAGTATTTACAATATTTGAATCCAAAACAATATAGGTGGGTAGGGTTGGATTTCTCCAGAACTTTGCAGGATTTTCGTGGTTCTCTACTAGAGCAGACATACAATATGCAGTTTTTTCTTTCCTTATTTTTGATAGTGACCTATTATTTTTTTGCCTAAAGCATGGCCAATCCTCATCCAATTTAGTTCTGCATGCAGCATTTTTTTTCTCTCTAATTGAACAAGCAATTTCCACATTAAACAAGGGATTACAATAGTTTTCCCTTTTAATCTTCCTTTTAGGTGAATGACTGTCTGCAATGTTATTGTACATATTAAGAAACTTAACACCAAATCAGGGTCTTGAAATATTGATTGAGATAAAGGCTTGTTCATTAAAATGTTTGTACGATCTTTTGAATGCTATTAGGTCAGGAATCACATTCACTGTAGATGATTACCAAAAACTAGAAAGTATACCATCAGCCAATCCACGAACAAAGATAAAGCAGTGTTGATCTTGATCCAACCAGAGTTGTTTGCCTCTTTTGACCATGTGTCAAATTTTAACCTAGAAAATTATATTCTACCTTTTACGTAATTTGTATGTTTTACAAAGTGAAATGAGACACATGAAATGCATCAAGCTACACAAATCCATAATGGCCAATGACCTGAGGAAGATCCTGCGTGGATCGAAACGTTGTCTGTCTTATTTAATTTGCAGGTTTGGAGATAGTTTGCGGGCTTGTCTTCCTTTCTTACATTTACTGCAACAGCCGAGCACCTTTGAGTGATGTGAGTGTATTTACGCTTTTTGATGCCAGACATGAACTACAGCAATGAGCATACTGTCAGTTGTGGACTATTTTGACCTGAAACTGACTAAATTGGCTAGTTTGCGCACATACACAAAATCTTGTAATTGTATTTTATTTTATTTACATAACCTGTTTAGTATTAAAATTTGATTTGTGTTTAGTGTTGGTTTACTTTACTTTACTTTAAGGATGAAAATGGTATGATGGTCTTCCATTAGATCGGCATGGAAATATATTTGGCAACAGGTAGTTTGACAAAAAGCTCTCTGTTTTGTCTTGTTTTAGTACAGCTGTGACTTCAGTCTTTACATAATAACCATGCGTAACCTTGTATTTCTTTATTGCAGAAGTCAAAATAGTAATTGCATGTTTTATTAATAACCTGCATTCAAATTATACATGCTCATCTCATGCCACCACGCAGATACAGTAGACAGGACCACCCTAGAGTAAGCAGCCCATTGTCCCCGTGCATTCAGTTCATAAAGAGCAGTGTGGGGCAGACGTCAACACTTCCTGCAGTGCTGGATAGGGTTGCAGGGGCAATTGCTTTGGAGTGAGGCTATTATAAGGGGCTAATTCTGGTCTACAGTGCAATTTTATTCACTGTAAAGAGATTGAAAATAGTGAGGAAGGTTTATAATGTTGATTAATGTTATTCTGGAATTTTCCCTTTGTGGGACAAATAAAGAATATCTTATCTATTGTAATCCTTCTTATAATGGTCCTGCTTTAATCTTTGATTAGTAGCGGGTAAAGCACATTTTGAAACACTGGATTTCTGAGACATTGAACCAACTGATTGTTGAACTAACCTTAAAAACCAACTTATCTAATAACAAAAACACAGAAAACAAAAGTGCAGTATACTTTTGAAAAATATCTTTTTACAAAATTATATATACATACAATTTTAAAACTAAATTTCTATTTTGCTTATGAATCTGTAACCTAAATCCGTGAAGGTGTCAGCTCGCGTGACCAATAAAAACACCATCTTAAACCCACAAACCCAGTTGTGCCTGTGACATCCACGTGCATAATACACAGAACCGATATGTACGGACCTCAGATTTTGCATTTATCATGTCAGTACGCCACACAAATGTCACAAGTCAAATTTTTGCACACTGAGATTTACAAAATGTCAAACACAGAATGAAGCCGGGGTAGCAAAGCTCCATGTTGCAAAAAAAACAAAAAAAAAAAGCAGATTTTTGAGATGCAAATGTACTTTACCATTGATTTGGCTTTTTATTTAGATAATGATTTAACTATCATTTAACAGGGATTCCCTGTTTAATCAATAAAATAAGTGGGGAGAGAGAAGTGTCAAAAGCTGAATTTCAAACTTGTTACCATTGGATACCATTATTCCTTCACTGCTTTAGTTGCAGATATAACAAAATTAGTTAAGTGGGTGCATGAGCTCTATATGGGACAAAATACAACACTGGAATTTCAACTAAAATGCCTCTGGAGCCACAAAACACAGTGAAAGAATGACAGCGTGCACCTTCAATTTGACTTTTTTGCTTGAATTATGGGTGTCAGGACTGACACAAGCTTTATACATCATCAGATTATATAATTTTACAACAGTCATGTAACTTCCTTCTTCTTATCCCAAATAATTTATTCAGTATTGCTTTTATGTAACACCAGACAAACCCAAACTCCATGCATATTGTCCGACCTGTGCATAACCCAAACAGTGGTCTTTGCCAGATGTGCCAGCTGCTGTTATGTGCAGACTTAAGTGAGGTGAAGTCGTGTTTCAACATGTGATCCGTGGCTTAGTGAAAACAAACCACTGACGATACCGCTGTGATTAAGATTTAGTAAGAGCATATTTATCATAAGTCAATGTAATGCTGACATAGACGTGACGTATGGCCTTCCAGATGGCACACAAAGATTTCCTTTCACAATAAAGAGATCTGAATGTGGTTGGTCAATGCACAAGAAGTGAGCCATTTGACTATAGTGCCCATGGTGGAATAAATACCTATTATTTTGTTCAGATAAGATTCAATAGACTTCAGTGTCGGCAGCTTTCTCAGGTAAGCTTCTAAATTTTAATGAGTAAACTGCTTTAGATAACAATCTGAACCGAATTGAGCCTTAAATAAAACTTTTTTAAAAATGACCTTTTCAAAACTAACTTATTATTATTATTATTATTATTATTATTATTTGTACATTTACTTGAATATTTTTTGAAAGAAATTGTTTTAGACGTCATAATTTACTTATACTTGACTACTTAGTTTGAGTTTTGTTCACTTCATTTTTTTTTCATTAACAATTTTGTTATCATCTAAACATGTAATATTTTCATTTAATGATATGACATTTTCAGGTAAAGATTGGCACTTAGGACTACTTTATTTATTATTATACAATATTTAATTATTATTCTTTTTATTACAACTTACTAACTAACTAAATAAATAAATGTGGAAAACAATACAACAGCAATTGTCTGAACAACTAGTTTGATAAAATGGTACTAAAACTCAACTAAATAATACTAAAACTCATGAACTGTTGTTCATGTTAACTGCAGACAGAGTTTTGTTGTGGTGAATAATAAGAGCATTACCTATAGTTTGTCAATTGTTATGAAATGTTAATTATTTCAAAAACATGTTCTTTTATGTGTTTTTGACCCCAAACTGTGCTAAAAGCCTTTGAGAGTCCGCTGTGTGAAGCATGGCCTTTGTGTCGCTGCAAATTAATGTTAAATCAGAGCCACAGCTGAAGTTATGTAACTAAAGAGATCGGGCTATTTTACAAACACTACAATATGAACTGCACGACAATGCATACAGGCTGTGACTAGAGAATATAAAAGAAATTCAGCTTCAGACTAAGTCTGGCTCATGTACAAAGGACTGAAGATCTGGACTCAAAAGAGGAAAGCTATAGCATTTGCTATGGTAAACAAGAGGCTGCTCATTTTCTATTAAATAAATAATTGTACAGCAAACTCACACAACAACAAACAATTTACATAGAATTTAAAGCATACTAAAAATGTCAATAAATCATGCAATTATAGGAGAAAATGATTAAGTAGGACCAATTTTTCTTAAAATCATCTAATATGCAATTTTTAATTTAGTTTCAGAACCTTTTGGAGCCCAAACAAAAAGCTGGACTCTTTGAGAAGCTGTGGCTTTTTAGTTTTATCCTCTGATGGCAGAAATAATACTTTTAAGAGGGAAGAAGCCCTGAACAAAATATTTTCAGATTTTAAAAATGTTCATATTTGAAAGATTTTCAGATTTTAAAGTCGACCTGCCTTGGCCAGAATGACACTACACTTAGCATATTTTAAGTTTTGATCATTAAATTTCAAAAGTGGAAGCGATATTTTCTTTAAAAAAAGAAAAAAGAAAAAAAAAAGTTTTACGAACCTGTATTAACTTTAAAAGTTTCAATGGAGCTCATTAAAAAGTCTTTTTTTTCTTTTTTATTTGAAACTTTGGAGCACAGACTGATTCTTTTCCATCCCAGTGAGTTGATTTCACTGTAGTAGAGTTTAACTTTATTTTTATTGTTGACATTTCCAGGAGCTTGATAGTCTATGTTTATACGATTGTAGACAAAAAGGAATTATTACAAAAAAGTGGATGCATTTTAATCATCAAATACAAAAAATCTTTACATAAATGCATTTAAAAAAAGCAGTTAAACATTATATCAAAAATTACAAATTCATTTAGGATGTAAACTTACTCTTGATTTCGAAATCACCAACTATGTGTGTCTGGACCAAAACTCTCAATAAATATAAATACACAAAATAAAAAAAAATTACAAATATGAAAACATTTTGAAGTAAGACTGGGTGAAATGTTATCAAGTCAATGGAATATCTGGCATATTGGCCTGTTAAAGCTCATTAAAGTGGATTTTGCATAGGTTATGTGCTGCCCGTAGAAAAGACTAGAGAGATTAATTTGGCCATAGGGTCTGTCTATACTTGGGGTCACTGAAGTAAATGTTCAGTCAAAGCAGTATTACATGATTCACTTCCACAGTTCACATGAGTATACTTTATGTAAACTGGTTTGAGGAAATCAGTGGATTTTGTTCTGACATTGTGCTTGAACACATGTCAGTGCTGACCTGCTTCATATTAATGCATGAGGGATTTTCTGTTTGGCTCATAGCGCATTGGCGACCTCCCAGCATGCCCCTCTCCCTCACCCCTCCCTTTTCACTGGTCAGGCCTCCGGGACAGAGTGCTGCTGTTGGAAATCCTTACAAAGGCTTACAGGAGATGTCCCTGTACATGTTCTGGATGATTGTAATTGTGAATATGAAAATGACATGGAGTATGATTTGTGCTGAAACAGGAGCATGCTGCGTTTCTATGGCTACAGAGAGGGGTCTGAAATAGCCACAGTGTAATGTTCTCATGAGGAACGTCAGTCTGGAAACCACACTGCAAAAATATAAAGATACTACTTCTTCTGGAGAGTTTGCCCCTTGGTGATCTAATTTACTGAGAAACAAGCAATTGACCCAAGAGAAAGTTTACGTTACACAACTAAACAGAAAGTGCACTGCGAAAAGAATGGACAAGGCAGAATAAGATGACTAGAAATGTCAGAGAATGTTTTTCAGTGTGTTGAGTTGAAACACACTGGCCATCTATTCATCAATGAAGAATTTTTAAGAATTTTTGTTTCACACCAGAGTGTCTCAGATCCTTCAACTGCTTTCAGTTGGTCTAGTAACGACGTAAGTCTTTCTAACCTGGCTCATACCAGATAGATATGTGTTGAGTTCTTCTACTGGATCCATCTGGAACTTACTTGCGGAAAGCGTTTGGGAAAAGGTGGAACTTTTAATGAAATATCTTTTTATGTTTAACCAATCACAGCAACAAATCGTAATAGCGTATCCAATGTCGCCGTGGGATAGAACAAGTCTCAGACACGCCTCTCTGCTCTTCTGACTCTAATTTCAAGGTATTTCCTGAGCTTTCACAAACCCTGCACATTGCTAATATTCACATTTTCTGCCACTTGCACAGCTTTTGAGCATCTCAGACACAAAAGTACAGCAGGCTGACCCAGCATCTGCACAACTGTTCAACTCTCAACCCAAAACATCACATACGCATGACTCTTACTTGCCTTATATAAAACATTTTCATCAGCTAAAATCCTGCTAGATCAGCTGTACCATACTAGTACATATCAAAACCTGCAGTAACTCTCTTATTGAGTCAGGCCAAAATGGTCCCAAAAGCAAATAGCACAAGAACGGTCAAATGCAGAGGAAACTGGTCTGTGACTTAGAAGTGAATCAAAATACATGATGTGAGAGGTAGATTTTATGTATCTGTGCCAAGGAGTGTCCAGGGAGAACCTACATGGATGATAATGTTTCTAGGATAGACTCCAAATCCTCTGAGGATTTATGTGAGAATATTCATACAACCATTTGGCTCTTTTTTTTAAAAAATCTAATAGAGATGAAAAATGTGTTTTCAGAAGTATGGTTACAAGGAAGATGGGTGACAATATTTCATTCATTATTGCTATTATTATTTTTTTCACCAATGTTTCCACCAGTTGCATGGTATTTTTTTTTTTTTTTAAATGCTTGGTGGCTTGTTGCTCAGAAACCTGGCAACACTGGAATATACTCAGAAAAGTGGATTTCACATGTCCTCTTTAATTACATTTAATATAAGATGACATTAATCATATACAAGTGCAAGTAAATGTCTCAATGTTAAAATGTTTAGTGAAGAACCTTATTTTAAAAGACAATTCCTAATTATAATCTCTATACTTTCTTGTTGCTAAGGCAAATCCCAGTCTGCAGCGAAGTGCTTGGTGACAGTCATGATTGACCGACACATTACAATTTGCTCAGTGTGAACCTTGTCTCTGCAGGGCTTCTGTGCATATTTGTGTCTCCAAATGGAAAGTAGCAGCAGTAAGTGAAAATGTGGCACAATATAAAAGAAAACTCGCACACTCACACAAGGGCCGTTAGTGGAAAGCCATCTGCCACATTTAGGACTGGAGCAGGCACCAAATGTGAGCACGGAGGAGGAACTGTCTCTTTTGTCATTGTAGCACATTTACTTTGTGTACTGTTGCCAAAACCACTTCATTATGAATTTTGTAGTTACTAAGAGGACTATTGCTGTAAAATTATAGTCATTTGATCTCATTTATGTTATGTTATAGGCTATAGGCATACAAAGTACCTCGTGATGTTTGTTTTTATTGTTGTTAACATATTATCTACAGTATGTGCAGAAGTTACAGGTTAGATCAGTGGAGTTTTGTGTATTTTGTGCAAAAAAACACCTCCAGTACATGTAGCACTCTTGATATGAGAGTAATATGAAAAAATGTGAAGAATATTGCGCATGTCGTCTATAATTAAAACTAGTAAAAACCTTATATTAAGTTATTTAGAAATACTTTGAGTCATGTCTTCCAAGCAAGGTTATTAACAGATATTTCTCCAATGTTGTGGTTAATTTTACGGCACACTTCCCCTCAAATTTTAGGTGTTTTTTTTTTTTTTTCTATCCCAATGTGATAACATCCTCATAGTGGATAACAGACCCTGCACTAGAAAAGTCACACATTCATTAAGAAAGATTAATAGATATAGCAAAACTACTTTAAAGGTAGCTCTAAATGCCATGACATTGTCCTCTGCTTGAAGAGCATTCTCATCAGAAATAAATCAGAATAATGACTCGGTCACACACTGAGAAATCCACAGAAGACGATTGTGGAGTTTATGATGCAATTACACACAACTTTAGAAGACAAACGTTTGTCTATTTTTAGAGACTATTATATCTGTTATGGTCTTATTGTGGAGACAGAAGCAGGATCATGGACAAGTGAAAACATCACGAAACAACCTGGCTTTCTTCAATGTGAATTTATATGACAAATGCTAACCATTTACGGCCTGATCAGAGTATGACAATTCTTATTCTGTTATTTTTATTCAAAATGCTGTGGTGGTCTAAAATGTGTAACAATGCTTATATTTTAAATTAAAAAGTTGCATAGCTCTATAGTTATGAAAGTTACGTTCACTTAGCATTGTGTGGGTAAAAGCACCCAAAATGTCACATGCAGTACAACAGAAAAAACAGCTTAATTGATTACAATTCCTGGTTCATTAGGTAGACAAATTATTCACAAATGATGTACAAAATTAGTTTGTATATCATAACAGAAGATGTGCCTTAAATCCAAAGTTGCCAGCATAGTAGACTTAAAAGAAAAATCTTCCCATCCAAAATTTCGCAAAATTTAGCTTTAACTTTCTATTGCGGAATTGTGTAGTTGACTTTCCTCTTCTAAAAAGTTATGCAGTGCATCTTTAAAACATTAATAAATTGGGCTTTGAATGAAATGTCAAATCCTACTGAATGGTTTTCATCAAAAACTTGTTCAAGTCAAGATTGTTTAATTGTGTAAAGGGGCGATGTTTTTATGGAAGGACATACCTGTACATTTTGAGAAAACAACCATGGATCAAACCAACTTAGACAAAACTAGCTTTGTCTTTTGTGTCCCACCCTATTGTCAACCAAAGCTACATTTTAAGTCTGTTCTTCTGTTTTGCTCTGTGCTCCTCCATGACCTCATACTCATTATCATCACACTGTGCACCAGTCAATGATGCAATGAAGCTTTTCGCTTTCTTCTTTGCAGAAGCTCGGACAAACGGCTCAAGCTTCATCAGAGCAGCCACAGCTCTGAGTGAGTCGTCGTCCATTCACAGTGATGGCCTGTTTCATTTGGCCCGGGACTTTTCGGGGCTTTGCCTGGAGCCAATGCCCTTCAACATCCTTGAACCCATCTCACTTAAGGAGGAGCCCTGGATGGAAGAAGCTCAGACTCTTCTAGATGTAATTCTGTATTTCCTGCTATATTTAGTGTTAGTAACAATAACTTGAAAAAATATATTTACTTACAGAAATCTGAATACACACATTAAATAGATTTCCCATTGCATTTTGTTAGTAGTTGAATCAGTGTACTGTATTCTAAATGATAAATTACACTAAACTGTCATATAATTATAGAAAAATTGTTATAAAAAACAAACAACAAACAAACAAACAAAAAAAAACATATATGCTTAAGCAGCTTTTGAACCATTGTTCATACAACAAGAAACATCTATCATTAGAAGAAGAATTTTGTGTGGAAGAACCAAATTGTATTCATCACATTTAAAATAAGGAACTCTATTCCAGATACCTCCAAATGAAAATGTACTACATCTAAATACATATACTCTAAATTAGTAGTATTCCCAACACTGCTTGTATCTGTTCATTAAGCAATTACAGAGGCAACATAAAAGAGGTTATGCAGACTACATCCAACCGCTTACAGTGAGTGGCAAAAATGTGCATGAGCCAATGGTGAGAAAGAAACATTTTATCATGTAAAATCGTAGTTCATAGTTTGATAAAAATGCAACTACAACAACGGTTGAGTTTGTGAAAAAATGGTCAAAAAAAAAAAGAAAGAAAGTCAACAGTAACAGAAAAGCAGATGAACAACAGGATCACACACAGTTCAGCTTATGAATCATATTAAGTGTGTTTAATGAGGAAATAATTTGTTGTAACTAAGTTGTAGCTAAGTTCTGCACTAGCTTGTTTACTAGCTAAGATTTCATAAAATCTACTTTATTTGCATTTCTGTAACAAAGAAAACATAGACCCACCCATTTATCAAAAATGATGTCAGTTCATAACCACAATGAAACAATTACCATTATTTTAGGATGCTACATATAGAAGATGATCTGTGGTCATTACATTACAATAAAAAAAAGACAAATTATACCTATTGTTGCTATTCAAAAATACTATTTACATTACGTATTAACAAAAAATTTTTTTTTGGAGTCATTCAGAATACAGTTACTTATCTAAAGTCAGTCATAGAAATGTAATTTGTAAATGTAGTTGTGATTATATGTCTAGTAGTATTTATTTATTTATTTCCCCATTTTGTCTGTTTTAATTGCAAAATACAATTAAAAACAAGTTCTTCAATGCAAAGTCCCACACAGTGTTTCTCAATCTAAAACTTACGCCCGTAGTTTCATTTTTTAGTTTAGTCTCATTAGCGTTGGTGATGTTCCCCAAATGACGGCGGGGCAAGGTTTCTTGTAATTGCAAATGATTGCATCACTTTTATGACTGGACACAAAGTGAGAACTCTCATTAAAGTAAGTTTCTCAGTGGTAATATTAAAGATAAATGTCTAAAAGTAACATTTTTCTGAAAAGGCTCAAAAGCACCAACATGTAACTTAAGCTATGTTGCCGATCTTTAAGTAAGGCATAAAGTAATACCTCAAAATGTAGTCGGCCTATTGAGAAACACAAAACAAAAACAAGATTAAAACCAAACTATTGAACAAAACAAGGACTCGCAATTTATACTAACATGTGAACTAACCAAAACAAGACAGAAATAAGACAGAAAAGTCATCGATTTCCACACTAAAATAAATCAACTTAACGTCTTTACTCTTTTACATTCATAAAGCACATTCAGCTCACAGAACAAAGCAGACCACCACGTGACCTTATCAGTAGTTTAGCAGCCAGGCAGACTAACTGAGTAAGAATGAGCTGGATGGGACCCTCTTAGTTTTAACTGAGTGGGATCTGAACCTGCGACCTGATGATAACAAGCTGTAGGGTGAGTGGAAAGTTGCCTGTGGAGATCTGTGTACCATTTTTAACGACTCTGTTATTGAGATGATGGTAAAGGGCGTGTGCATGATGATCATCCTTATGTTGCTGGTCACAGTTGAAAATTGGATATGGCAATAAAAAGCAGCTTTTCTGCATTTTCAATGTGAGGAAACAATTCTTTAGTAAAATTATCATATATTAAATGTGTAAATAGCAGGAAAGCCCTTGTCGACTAGATCTGGTCAAGGCAACAGCACTCTCTCTCTTTCTCTTTCTCTCTCTCTCTCTCTCTCTCTCTGCACTGTAAAAAATCTCCACAGGCAAAAAGAGTTGATATCATATAAGCTACATTTCCACACGATCAGAAGCAAGAATGTAGAAATACTGAGGCAAAAATGCGATCTACAGTAGTAAAATATTATGTCTCTCAATTTACCAGTTACTTTAGAAACATTTCACAGGTCAAATCAAAGTAAAGGAATGGAAAGAGTAGGCCTACCACCAGGACAGAGGATAGAACGTTAGCTTACACATTTGAAAATGATCAACCTTTTCAATTGAAGAACGTAAGTGGACACTTTTATTTCATATTCAGAATTATTTTCCAGTTAGGCAAACATGTAAAATATAGTAGTCAATATAAAAACAATATTTATACAGTTACAATTTCCACCATGCCCACTAATCAGCCAGAAAAAAAAGACTCCATGTTGCATTTTCCTACGAACTCAAAGCCCGCTCACTCTCTTCTCTAGAGCACTTTGACTGGGCAGGTTTTTGCAGTGCAGAGCTAGCTCTCGCGCCCACAGTGCTCCGGCACAGACGCGCTCAGCTCAGTCTCCAGTGGGATAGATGGAGAGGCTTTGGTACAGGCAGCACTGTAGTCTTCTCATCTCAGTCTGAAGGTGCTACGGGCCAAAACATGCGCACCGTTTCTGTAGGTCCATGGATTATCAGGAAAGGTTTTAGCCAATGTTTTCGCGTGGGATGTTCGTGTTGGAGCTCATGATGAAGATTAAGCCATGTTTTCACCCTTCACAGAACAGAGCATTTGATGTACTTCTGTGTCTTTCTGTCTTTTCCAAAGCCTAACAACATGCAGATCTCCCCAAGTGAGGACAAGATACCGGTGAGTAAACATCCTTTGACATTTGAGCTAGCTCCTCAGTGTTGTCACGGTGTCTTGGCAAGTTCAGACAGCTGACCGACACCAAATAAGTAACATTTCTAACCTCAAAAACAGCTTAAATGCACGTGTAGCCTAATACTTGTAGACTAGTTTTACTTTTATTGGTAACCATGTAGGCTGTAGCTTAAGTTTCACTCTCTGTGACTGACTTCACAGGGAATCCTCGGGGAGCTGAACTGTCCCCGACGCGCGCTTTCCAAGAACTCGTGTTCCACTTCGAGTTCATGCCGTAAAAAAGTGTCTGGAGAATATGTTTCCAAGGCAGGATCGCGGCATTGTTTATTGCAGGACTAGCTGCAGCATGTTACTTGGTCACATATTACATATCTGCTAACTCATATATAACTCTTAATTAGTATTAGGTCATGATTGAGCGAAATTATTTTCACTTCTGTAGACTATTGAACATAACTGCGCAGAGAACGAGTTTTTAAACGTTTGCTCTACTGCAAAGGAGTTTTACTTAGTTCTAAGTCTTAAAAAGTTAATTTATTTCCTTCTTTACCCATGTATTCTTAGACTTACTACTGCAGTTTTAAGTGCCTAAATGGGCCATTATAATATTGAGGTGCAGCCCACAAGCAAGGCTATTTAATGTGATGTTAAATATTCACGCACATTAATAAATTATACGTGAGTGGTGACAATAATAAGTTACCAGACAATAGACTACAACAAGTGTTATCAACAACTGTCTGTTTTTTTTGTCTACGGCAGCTGTGAGCTGCTAAAAGTGTGAAGCCTTTACTTTTAAATGTGAATTTTTCTAAAAAGCTTTAAAAGATTAAAAGGATATTGAGCTGTATTGAAAATAATATAATATATTAGGGCAACAATAATGGAAATGATTATGTTTTATAAATATGGGTCTATCCTACATGCTGTTGTTTGATGTTAAAATTATTGTATTGAAGTCTATCAGCCTATCTTTAGTAAAATTGAAAATTAAAAAAAGGATTTTGACAACAGAGTAAATGCACAGGACTGAAACTAGGACTCTATAACGACAATAATAAAAACACATTCCTTACAGTTTTATCATCTTCAATACAATATGAAATGTAAAATGGTTGCTAGTGAATGTACTTCCATAGCAACACTCTGAATGGTTTTCCCAGTCTCTTCTTAGTTCTCAAGTCATTGTAACAGCCTACAGGAGCTACAGGTGGCGTCTACTTTGCTATTATCCACAATTATATTCTCTGTACAACAACAGCAACTGTACATTGTTCACACATAATGTCACAGGCGCAGCAGAACCGCTCACAATGGAGATAAAATGGCAGAGCTTGAACAGGATGTATTGAATTTGAGTGAGCTAGTGTTTAGTCTCCTCTCTACTCTGCCTTTGTCTAAATAAAGACTGTCAGTGTTAGAGGTGAGCCTGCTGCCCACTCTACCGCTCAAGATTTTTTATTTTATTATTTTTTTTTACTAGACCCAAATGCCACTTTTGCGCTCACTCCATGGCTCAGGGAGAACTGCTCTCTATAGCTGTAAAAATATTGTATTTCATGAAACACGCACGATGTATTGTTGTGACAAGATTTTCCAGCTAAGCATATCTAAACAGGCTTGTCATGGGAGCACATTTTGAAGTGGGGTATTACTTTAAAAGATCACTGGTAAATGTTAGATGGACATGTGTTGCAGTCAGAACCAGGTCTGTATAGTTTTTAAACTCGAAAACATCTACCTGGTCAAGGTACATCACTGGACCTTGAAAAAAAAAAATGTTTTGTCACGTGGGAATAATACAAACTACTTATGCCTCTGACATTCTTTCTCACTGAAAACAAGCAGAATAATACACGTGAGTAATTATTTTGGATCTCCTGAATTTTGGAGATATTTGATTTACACCGACCAGCTCAAATCTGAGCTTTATAACAAATATTGAAAAGAAAAGGTACACACAGTAAATATCAACTCACTCATAATTAGAGCAAGCCAATATATTGAATTTTAGATAATATCGTGAATGTTGTTTTGAAGATATGCAAAAGTTGAATATCGAGTGTATCGTTGGGTAAATATATATGTATATAGTTTAAATATACTGTATCAAAATATTAATTCTCAAATGAGAAAGCAAGAGACTATTTGTGCTAGAATTAGTAGTGTTTAATTTTTTTTTTTTGATTGTTTAATATTGAAAAATAAAAAAAATTATATTAGAAAATAAATATTAAATTATAAAAAAAATTTGTTTGATTGTAATTTTTGTTATTTATTTGAACTCAATGCTCAATCAGATAAAAATGAATTTATCATTTTAAATTGAAGTTTTATTAGTAATGAACACGATTTTAACATTTATGTGGATAAGAATATGAATATGAGATTCAAAATATCAATTATTTTTGTCATTGAATTAATTTACTATTTTTTCATTTTATTTTTTTTTAAATAAATTATTTGTGATAAAGCAACATTTTGGTTTGTTACTTAATTTATATTTTGTTATTGTCACAACAGTATAAAGATCATTCGTGAAATCGTTAAAAAAATATTACAAATTCGCATGACTAATTAAATGTCCTAAACTACTACATGAAATGTATTGTGAAAAATATTAATTTTTGCATGTTCCATATGAAGATGTAAATGATCAGATAAATCAAAAAAAAACATGACAAATTTTATGTCAATTGGAGAAAAAAACTGTACATTGTACACATCATTATGATACTTAGGGAACTATACATATGATTACAAAAACTGAATATATTATTTTTTTACATTTCTGCTTAACGTATTTCAATACACAGAATTTTTATTTTTAGTAAACTTTTCCTCTGGTTCTTCAATCATGGTACCAAATGCCTAAAACTCAATTATTGTGAAATCTGAAGATGAAGAAGATCAGCTTTGCAATGTAGGAAAAGATCTGTTCACAATGACTTACCCATGTGCATATTGTTGATGCAGAAGGTTGCAATAAACATTTATAATAACTAATTCATGTTTGTTCTGTAAATGCATAATGGTAACATTAGTGTACGCATAATCTCTCCTCATATATTAAACAGTAAATATGGCTGCAGACCTGCAAAAAATATAAAAACAAGCCAAGATAGTGCAAGGAAAACCAATAATTTGTACAAAAAGTAAACTTAAAGCCCGTATGACAGATTAACACATTTTTCTAATTTTGACTTAGTTTGGTGTGTTAGTCTTTGTGGTAAATATTTATCATAGTTTTACAGCAGTTAAGTTGCTATTTATGAAGAAATTGACAAACAAAAAGTAAAAATTAGAGGAAGTAATCTGAGTTCTATAACAGAATCCCTCCACATAGTCATCAAAAAGCGACAAAATGCAAAGACATTATACACACAATTAACACTTTTTACTGGGAGTTTAGGCAATAATTTAACACAGTTAAAGTCTTATAAGTTATAATACTTTGTCACGTTGTCATTTCTGGGTTAGTTATGTTGATTTTGGCCCAGATAACAATGTGGTTGCTAGGTAACATTTGTAGATTCCCCTCTGCTTATGTCATATTTACTGGACAAAAGACAATAATAAACTTCCTAAAAACAACCAAACTGGGTAAAAACAAGCTAAATGTTTAGTCAAATCTTAATCATAATCATGTTTGCTATATTTTACCAAAAATGTACTCCAACCTGTCATACGCACTTTAAGAGTGCATGGTATTAGTCCTCTAAATGCATACTGTACACAAAAGTGTGCATAATGAGTAGGGCTGCATGATATTGAAAATTTCTGCATATGCGATATGGGCTCTGAGATTGCAATATTCGATATTTTTGCGATATTTATTTTTCAATTAAGAATTTCTCTGTACATTTATTTAAAGTCATTATTACACTATTAAAACTATATGCGTATAAACCGCACACGTTCTGTGGCTTAGTAATTGCTTAATCATTTTATTAACTTATTTTTATTGAGGCGCGGTCATGTTTTAGGACGATTTTTTCCACGGCTTAGTTGCTGGTTGCTCTGAAAATCTGGCAACCGCAGTCGGTACCCCTACACACGTTATGCCTGACAGGTCACAGCTTTATCACAACTAGTTTTTGTGCCTTTTCAATCTTGTTTTAAACCAACACAAATCACAAGAGTTGTTCTTAAGAGGAGAAGACGAGAACGGAGTCAAACCACTCGGCCGCTAAAAACGAATGAATAATGCATAAAATGTAATAAATTATTGCACATCCTTGCGATATGGATATTGCACGTGTCAATATTGCGATATCGATATTTTTTCGATATATTGTGCAGCCCTAATAATGAGCATAGATAATTTTCATAATTTGTTGGAGCCTACCACTTTCTGGTGGGAGAAGCTATTTTGGAATCTCCAAACATTCCCTAGCATGGTCCATGCAGACTGCAGTGACATTCACTGGAACTACAAGTGGTAACAAAAGCCACCAGCATGCAGTCAGAGTACATATTGCGTATTATGAGGGCACCAAGGGGGGTTACTTGGCGTACACTTTTGTGAGTCGTATGCAAGAAAGGGTTATTTCTGAACTCGCCTTCTTGTATTTCCTATTACTGGACAGGTTAGGCCAATGCAGTACAAATCAACCCTCTATCTTCAAGACCTACAAATAAAAGCATCTGATTAATATTTACACAACTTAGCCTTATTCTAATCGACACGTTTCTTTTTCATGCTTAACTTCCTTATTTTCTTCAGGTGGTGGATTTGCCAGAGTGCCATGACGACAGCAGAGAGGGTCTTTTCTTCTCGGACGGCAGACGCAAAGTGGACTACGTTTTAGTTTTCCACCACAGGAGACATGGCTCGATACGTGCCTCCACCTCTGTCACCCATGAACCTCTCTCTGTGGTGTCCAATGGAAACTTCTCCTCAGCTCTGGGCTCAGAAGGGGCAGAGAGGAGAGGCAGGGGGTGCCTGGGGCCCTCCTGCCAGTGTGGGCGAGGTGCTGATGGAGCTGGGAGCTGGAGAAAGCCATGAAAGTGTGGAACCTGTAGACCACGAGATGAGGCTGATCAGACAGGAGTTTGAGGCCAGTTTGATGGAGGCGGGACTGGAGATCGAGAAGGACAAAGAGGTGAGGAGTTGCTGTTTTTAAACGTTTGTGATGCTGAACTTTAATAAAACTGGAAGGTTTGTCATAAAGTGTTGCATGCTGAATCTAAACAAAGCTGAGGGCCTTGGACTTGTGCAAGGTAGCAGTGATGTCCCACTTCCTAGTTCAACAAGTGTGGGCTCCCATGTTAAATCTCCATAGGGATTTTGAAAAAAAAAAAATAAATAAAATTTAAAAATTTTAAACATCCTTGGGGCTATATCAACTATGTGGTGAGTCATGAGCATAAGGCTTGCATTTTTGTGTAAAATCCGTTTCTGCAGCTTTAAAAACTTCAAAGTTAAGACGTTTTGCCAAATTTTAAGTTATAGATGTGCTTTTTAGACTGAAAACCTGCGATATGTCTCTGAACTATTAATATTTGAATTTTTCGACAACCCTATGGCAACCAATAGGGCATGAACCAGGGCGATCTTCCACTGTTGAGCTCCATACATCTCATATTTAAAATATATGCCTTTAGTGGAAGTTTTTAACTTTAAAATCTACTTACTATGCATAGAGCTTGTTTTTGAAGACTTTTTAAATCATCATGCTAATGATAATTCGGGTAAATTCAAGTCTGAGGTCTAGCCATCTTTTACTTATACTTTTCTGCCAGTACACATTTTTGTATCGCTTTATTGGTGCCACTTTATAATAACACCTTACTAATTCTGATCATGGTCATGGTTGCAGTCCTTATAAACTATTGACATTTCAATACTGTCATGGTTTGTTTTTTCTCAGCTTGATCCTGATCTGTTCCTCACAGATTCTCTGTGGTGTTTGCTTAAAATACCATAACTGACACTAACAGTCGGTTTATAATATTAATTCTTCATCGAAGCATTCCTTGGGTGTTTAGCTTCATTCATGGTTGTTTGTTTTAAGTGACAGTGAATAACTTATAGAGGTGTATATTAATACCTTTCTTTGGAACATTCTTCACAAATTGGATATATTTTTTTATATCACATTGTGGAATATTATAGCTATTTCCTTAGAAACATGCATTTATTATTTTATTATTTATTATTATATGGTATGAGGTCCCCTTCAACTGAGCAACAAAACATAAGTTTTACCTGGATAGTGATGTCAGAGATAGAAATCCTGTTTCACCTCCTTACCTGACTCATGACCTGTTCAGTACTAACACAAATGTATGTTCTAAAACTCGATATGCCAAATCAAATGTACTCAAGAGAATGATCAAAGCAATGTGCCCTTTATGTTGCCAATGTTGTTGCAGAGTAGTTACTTTCAAAGCTCTTTTGTAGTAACACATGTCGTCATGCATCGCCTTCATCCTGTGAAAAAAAATAGCTCCCAGTTCCTCGAATGTTCAGTTCAGCCACTGTCAGTCACAGCTCTTATTTCACAGCAGCCACTAATGAGGTGCGACCGACTATGACCCAACAAGTGAACACAACCAAACAGTTCAGTCCACTGGTATATGTTATTCTGAACAGGGTTTAATACAGTTTATTCAGTCTCATCTTAGTGGCTGGTTACGATTACATTTACTTGAGTAACTTTTTCTTAAATTTATAAAACATTTAAGACACCAAGTTCGTACTTGAGTTTAATGCTTCTTTATCTGGCTCCCTATGTGACAGCAGCATGGTCCTATTCAAAATGTACAAAATATATATCAATTTTATTTTGCCATATTACACAAACCAGTAAATAATATTTGAGCTAGATAGATAGATAGATAGATAGATTGACAGACAGACAGACAAATAGATAGATAGAGTGTAATGTAATGTAATTGTTACTTTTTGTACAAATAACAACTGAACAACAATATGAATACAGTTACAAACAATATGAAATGTGTTCAGCTAACAACTGTCAAAAGACACAGTATGTCCAATTAAAGGATTCAACCAGGCAGAACTAATATCGTGGGGTTACCAAATCATCACATTTCCGCATCTTGGCGTCACACTATCATAATACATCCTTAAAATGTTGACAGTATTTTATTATTTGAACATTTCTGTTTTTGCAACAGCTTCAAATATGATTAATACCTATTTTTGATGATTTCAAAACTTTGTACATTCAACTTGAAGTAGGGCTGCACGATATTGAAAATTTCTGCGATATCGATATGGCTCTGAGATTGCGATATTCGATATTTTTGCGATATTTATTTTTCAATTAAGATTTCTCTGTACATTTATTTAAAGTCGTTATTACACTATTAAACGATGTGCATATAACCGCACACGTTCTGTGGCTTAGTAATTGCTTAATCATTTTATTAACTTATTTTTATTGAGGCGCGGTCATGTTTAGGAGATTTTTTCCACGGCTTAGTTGCTGGTTGCTCTGAAAATCTGGCAACCGCAGTCGGTACCCTACACACGTTATGCTGACAGGTCACAGCTTTATCACAACTAGTTTTTGTGCCTTTTCAATCTTGTTTAAACTAACACAATCACAAGAGTTGTTCTTAAGAGGAGAAGACGAGAACGGAGTCAACCACTCGCGCTAAAAACGAATGAATAATGCATAAAAATGTAATAAATTATTGCACATCCTTGCGTTATGGATATTGCACGTGTCAATATTGCGATATTGATATTTTTTTGATATATTGTGCAGCGCTAACTTGAAGGGTTCAGACAGTTATTCTTTCACTCAAGCTTGTGTACAAATCATGTCTCTACAACACATTGAAAGTCTTTCAAATGGATGGTTGAAAATGTCTAGTTCTGGATTACATTAGAACATGACCTGGACAAGTGTGAACTCTGAGTCAAGGAAACAGGTGTCAGTTTCATGGTGCCAAGGTGTCACATGGAGAGAGACTAAAGCAATTCCCATGGATTTTTCATTTGTGACTGTTGAGGATGTGACAGTCATTTGATTAGAATTATTCAAGTGGAAACAGAATTGTAAAATGTTGATTTTAAAGTCAAAATATGTATGTCTTAGGGTTGGAATGAGATCGAAAATAGTACTAAATCATTGTATTGTGATGTTTCAATTCAATTCTGGTGGAGATGGAGTCCTCATCTCTGTCCCTCCAAAACACCATTTTGAAATTTATGTGCGGAAAGTTTTTTTCGTACTAAACTCTGATTATATTATGAAAATTACATTTAAACCACAATTTTCTATTTATTGAAAAGCAATGTTTATTCAGCAATTTACAGGAAATAGTTATTTGTGTTGTGAGACTTAACTAAATCAGAAATAGTGAGATGAGTGAGTGATAGAACAGAACCGTCCCATCCCAAGTATGTTTCAATGAGTAAACCTACTTACGGTACAGGTCTTTTTTATCGTCACAATAACTTCTTTTTCTTTTTTGTTAACTAGATTTCTTATGAGAGAAATTGTGATGAATGAAAGTGCCTATATTACATTAGACCACTCATTTCATAGAAACACAGTTAAACTTATTATATGTGAGATTTTTTCAAATAATTTTCTAATTGTATCCCATTTCAGTTCATATTAAGGGTTAAGCTTTACTTCCTAATCACAAATGTCACCACAACTGGACTGACAAGCAAGCAAGCAACCAACAACCAACCAACAAAAAAAAAAACAAACAAACAAACAAACAAGTTTTTTGCACATTAGCACTAATTATTCTCCAGCAAGCCAAGAATCTTGCAGCAGAAATATTGTGAATGACGGTTGGCTTGTGTCTCTGCGACAGCCTCAGTGAGTCAGTGTGAGCCGTTTTGACTAGAGTCTTGTAAAGCTGAGAAGTCATGTTTAATTTCCAATCAGATCTGGTTTTAAAAGACATCATGGTTTAATCTCATAAGATGACACTACATTAAAGCTCACTATAAAAGACTAATCGATTAATGAGGCGCCCCTCTGGCACAGTGTTAGCACCTAACACTGACAGCAGTGACTTTAGCAGCTCTGACCCAGTTTGTATTGATTTGCTAATTCACAGTAAAGTGGCGATTTGTGGTTTAATCTTTAAACATGACTTTAAAACAATAATAAATGTGACTGTGTTGTTGTGACTGTTTGTCTCGTCAGAGCAACTTTGCCTTTTCGGTTTATTATAATATACAGCTGCAATGCCACACATCCTCTCAGATTCTTATTCACAACCATCGCCCCTCTCGTCTGTCTTTCCCCTCTTCTTATCTCCTAAACCCAAGTCCAAACAAGAAATTCTATCATGTGACCATGTGTTTCTTGTTTTGTTGTATTTCCATTATTGCACAGATGCTTGCATCTGTATTTAACTTTCTGAAGAACCTGAGGCGGGCTGTGCTGTAACTTCTGTCCGGAGCCTCTGCTCCAAACTTAAATTCTTTTGTTTTAATTCAGCCCTCTTTAATTTTCACTTTGTGAATTTTCACTGTGAATGATGCTTTATAAATACAAATTATTTAACTACTTAACTTAACTCTCACAGTAACCGTTCTGAACTGGATGTCAGTGGACTTTCTTTTTTACAACTATGTCTGAAAAGGCACAGTATGTCTCCTGTTTCATATCATGATATTAACATATCTAATACACCCAGACAGTTTCTACTATGCGGGACAAGGTATTAACTAACAAAGTTGTATTATGAATTATATGACTGTGTATACGACTGCGACTTCTTTGTGGCACCTTCTTTTGGGTGGAACATGTGATTAGAAAATTGAGCAGAAGTCACAAGTGACTAATAGTAACGATTGCAACCGCTGGGTCAAAATGTCTCCAGTACTGTTTATGGTCATTAGTTATCAAAAGTGGTCTGAGAAAGAACTGTGGTGAAAAGACAGAGGCGAAGGGTTTTGTTTGGTGTACATGAGACAGTATATTATAGTGCACATTTCAATCAGAAAAACTAGCACAGTTCTAAAACCTGGCATGTGAAACATGGGGAGTTCTACTGGTGAAGAAGAGATGGGTCAAGACAGCTTGCTGCAAGAAGAAGAAAACATATTTGAAATTGAAGTATTTGAATGACTTGACATACTTTGAAATGACAGATTGGAGAAAGCATCATTGAAGCACAAGCTCTTTGTAAAAAATTTGAAAATATACATTTTTGAACTCATGACGACCACCATAAAATAATCTTGCAATCCTGCAAGTCTTTAAACTAGGGCTGAACAAACTTCTTCTCTTGATGGGCAAAAATTAACAGATTTTTTTATTGGGCAGGATAAAATATATTGCATTGAAGTGTGTTGAAAGCCAAGCATAATTTTGTTTTGCCTTTAAAAAGCTTTTTGAGAAGAAGTTCAGATTTTTTATTTTTTTACTTTGGGGTCTTTTAATAGTTTTATCAACACAAAGTTAAATCAAAAAGATAGTGCTAAAAAACTTGAACACTCCTTCACAGACCAATCTTGACTCCATGGCAGTGGTCCCACTGCTTTAAACCATTAACCCTTATAATCACACCTCTCACACATTTAGCCTCAGCCTAGTCTATATTGTTAAAAATATCTGTTGCCGTATCTAATAAAAGAGCATTTTGTTTCCAAACCCAGGATCCATATTTATTGCCAGGGCTGCAATTCGTTAGCTTTTCGTTTACAGCAAAGCTCACTTGACTGTGAGGAGTTTTTCCAAACTCATTATGGTGAATAATTCAAGTATTCTAATGTATCAGGACACTGAGCAAAGCATATGGACTGTTTACTTCTGTTTTTTTTTTTAAAGAAACCTTGTTGTCTAAAGCTAATATTCTGAGCTTTAAGCCACCTTGTAACCAGTGTTTTCTCATCTCTAGTTTACTCAAACTGGGATTGATTCTTGCATGTTTGTGTAATCTTGTGTTATCCTGCTTGAGTGTGCAGAAAATCAATGTTTCCACTTACCACTTGTCTGTTGTGTTAATCATAAGAATCAGTTTTTGAGTAAAGCATGTAAGATTCAAAACTGTCATGGAGCCACTTACTACAATAAAAACGAGAAAGATAAAGAAACAGAGAGGTGGGGTTCATCAGTTCTGTATTTTTAAACAGGAAGTCAAGGCATTTTTTTCTATTTCTAAGCAGTTTATTTATTTATAATAATTAAAAAAAAAGAAAAACATGTACATTGCTGATTAGTTAGTTTATTACTAATTACATGGGAAAAACACAGTAGGTACAACACATTTAATACATTTACATGCGTATTTAAAGGAAAACAATGTAACTTTTTCCTTCCTGAATCAGAAGTTCCCATCTATCGTTCAAGCACCTACAGAATATTATGACTGCCTTCTGCATTGCATAACAGCAGGCAGGTTAGTGAGAGGACCCTCTTTAGCGAAGGCCATGTGATCACTTGTGCAGGCGTTGGTCGGCATCCAGCTGGCACACTCTGCTCTCAGTGGCAGTAATAATCAGATTGTTGACAGTGTGGCAATGAAGCCTAAGCCTGGATCAGATTAGCCGCGGCTCTGATAGCTCCTTATCGTTTCACATGAAATCAATGGGACTGGATCGAATCACTACAGAGAGCCAAAAGAGACAATAGAAGATTGTAATAACTCTCGATTTTCCTGAATACATGTGCCAGCAAGAGTCAAGTTAAAGGGCCCGGTACACTTAAAAAAAAAAAAAATCTACTGTTTGTTTTCTCATCAAAATAAAGTCTATCTGGAGTCTTTAGCTGCTAATTCTTCTTATTTTGTTCTTTGTGCTTGCTTCTTTTGCCTCACTGAAATTTTCTTTGGACCCTGTCTTCCTGCTGTGCTCCTGAAGCCGAACTTTATTGTTTGGCCTTGATTGACAACATTTCTTCCCCAACAAACCGGGAAGCCAGCCTGTCACAACTGGCCAGTTGGGTACTTGATGAGGACTAAACGTTGTAAGCCTGAAAGCTGTGGCTCACACGATACATCCCTCCCCAAGGCCCCCCTGCTTTATCTCTCAGTCCTCCATTACATATGAAGGGACTTATATTCTTGTAAAAGTAGTACAAAATAGACTGAATACATTTGCATTTAAAGATATGTTGGATAAGAAGGAACCACCAGAGATTGTTTTATTGCTGCACCACATCTGCCATAAAGGCTGCAGTTTTTTAAGTTTATAAATTTACTTCACAAACAACATTTTTGGTCTTATTCTGCATAAAACAAACAACTAGGGCTTTCATGTAGAGTTTGCATGTTTCCCTGAGTTTCTTTCTGGAACATTATGTCAAATCTTCCAGCTACAGTCCTGAACAAGCTTAGTAAGAAGATCTGGAGATGTGCCCATGAGTGCCGAACAGCGCTCACTGGTTCTGTAAAGATGCCTCCATAGCAATGAGGGATGGGTCAAATGCAGAGGACAAATTTTCCTAGAGGGAATAATGAACTTTGAAGTTTAGATACGTACAATCATGGAGAGAGATAAAATAAGTCTTATTGTTTCTCTCCAAACCAACTAAGACTCAGCAGATCCTTGTGACTGCAGCTTTCCAACAGCGGAAAAGCTCAAATAACTGCCTAACCATCGCCCCAAAATATCGGCCAAAATAAAAAAAAAACATCAGCCCCATATCAGTTTATCTCTACTCTAAACTGAATTTGATATTTTGAATAAATGGCAAATCAAATCACAATACTTTTCATTTAAATTAGAATTTGTATCTAAATTGTGCAGCCCTAGAACTGAACTTCATCAAATACATAATTCAAATAATTAATCCGGAGTTACCTGAGTCAATATAATCCCTCCAAAGCCCACTTCACTTTCACATCTGGAGAGCTCTCATGTCAGCTCCAGCGGCTACATCCAGTGTGTTCAATTTCGCCCTAATTGCTCAGTGTAAAGGTAAAGCTGAAGCGAAATGTCAGGCCTGTTGACTGTGTCTGTGGATTATTGAGCTGCACTTCGATCTCACAGGGACATCCTCTTAGAGCACACTTTTAATTAAATCACTGCTACGTGTAGTTTCAGGAGCAGAGGCTTGTGTTTGCTGGCCAACCTGTGGATGATTAAATAGTGGAAAGAGTTAAGAGTAGAGCAAATTTCTGTACAGAAAGTGTAACATTAAATGAACATCAAAAGCAAACATTTTTTGAAACAAATGTTTGGTAGATTCTAATATTTAAGTCTCTTTTTACTTTTCTGTATATTTTTGTCCAACATTAAGAGACTGTTATCAGTATATCAAATACATATACATTTCAATCCAATTAAAATGCAGCGCTATGTTTGAGTTGTTTTATACTGTAACGTTAGCTTCACAGCTGGAAGTTAAGTGTCTGGCATGAACTGGTACAATAATTTGTTCACGTTATTCTCAATGATACATTATACATACATAGTTTGAAAGTAGTTTGAACCCGGTAACATATAGCAAACAACAAGACTATTAGTTTAGCTTGGCATCAGTTTCTAACCCCAAGAGTGATATAAAGTATGCAACTATATGAAAGCAAATGCAGGCGCTGAGAGGACATGCACATGTGGAAGAGTGGGTGATATTTACTGAGCTAAATGTCACTCAAAATGGCTCATGCATTTTTTATAACTCTTCACACAACCTTCACTGTAGGTGTTCTCACAGAAAAGAGAGAAAACGGTATACAAGAAAACCAAACCAATTGCTGTATACAGTTATGACCAAAGCTTTAGCATGAATATTCAACATATTCTCCTAAATTAAAAAGTCTCACATAGTTACATCCCCAAAAAAAACAAACAAAAACAAATTAATCCCAAAAACCCAATTAAGTCCTGGCCAAACAGTGACAAATTACACTGCTACACTGTTAAAACGGGGCTCACTAATAGTTGGGAAGATTCAAAATTCATTGTCTCTAAAGGTGCTTTGGAGAATTTGACAGTACATCCAAGTTAAAGAGAGTTAGAGAGAGGCGTATAGATAAACAGGTACCACTTTATATATATAAACAGTATATATATATATATTTTTAATTTAATCTTTATTTAACCAGGAAAGCCCCATTGAGATTCAGAGATCTCTTTTTCAAGGGAGTCCTGGCCAAGAGGCTCCAACAACACAACCCAAGAAAACAGAATTTCATTTTAAAATAAACAGAAAAGACATAGTTAAAAACAGTTACAGGTTAATGATTGCATTTCCAAGTCTTTCAGAAGAGAGTCGAAACGAGCCATAGAAACAAGAGTTTGGAGTTTAAAAACTCTCTGTAAAGAATTCCAATCTGTTGGAGCACAATATTGGAAAGACATTTTCCCTTTTCTGTTCTAACATTGGGAACAATCAATGAGTAGACATCCTGAGAACGCAATTCGACTTCCCTGTTTACATAATGGTCAATTAAAATTAATTGACGAGGTCCATCAGGCCTACGCTGAAGATACACACTCAGGTATGAAGGAAGCAGACCAACAAGTCCGTTGTATATAACCTGTACCAGTGTGTGAGCCGCCGCGTGGCTAAAGCAGACCATCCAACACGAGAGTACAGATCACAGTGATGGGTCCGTGCACCACAGTTTGTTATAATGCGCAGAGAGGCATGAAACACTGAATCCAGTGAACGTAAAGTTTGGGCTGGAGCATGCCAAAGGTCTCCATAGTCCAACACAGGAAGGAATGTTGCAGCAACAAGTCTTTTTCTAGAATTGAAAGAAAATGACATCTTGTTTCTGACATAAAAACCTAATTTCAAATGCAACTTTTTGACAAGAGAGTCAATATGTGGTTTAAAGGGGCACTGTGTAAGATTGAGAGGAATTTTAATTATCACATATAGTCCACAAACATTTAAATCATATTTGTTCTTTACAACATGAATACTTAAGAGAGCACTGTAACCATCCACATCAATTGTGATACATTTATACGTATTTGAAATGTTTTATTACGGGCCGGAATATGGATCATTGACGCTAGATGGCATCATGCTTAATAGGCAAAATGCATGTGAATGGCTCCCTCTAGTGTTCAAAAGTGGAAATCACTTTGTTTGTTTGTTTTTCTTACATAGTGCCCCTTTAAAAGACAATCCATCATCAATTATTACACTAAGTATATAAAACTACATCATAGCTTTATTAAAGGCTCAGTGAAGCTTTTTACTTTATCATTACTGAAAAAATGATCAATTACTAGTTGATAAAGTTTATTAAGGCTTAGTAACTACTTACTTAAGGAGCTAACATTAGGATCTAGGGTGGGAAGGGCTTTGGGTAATTAAATAGTTAATAAGCTTTAATAAGCATTCTCATTCATCAGTGTCATTTGTTCATGATTAAATAAGTCATTATTTATGGTTTATTGAGGGTTTATAAAGACTAATTAAGATGTATGTTACCGATAAACATTTACATTTTAGATTTTTTTGAGACTTTCTAAATAACAATCATCGTACATTTGGGCAGTCGATAAAGTAAGCTAAAATGTGCTGAAAAATGTTTAAGTTGATACTTAGAAAATGCAACACCTGGCTCACAGATTGAGTTGAGTTTTACTTATCCATCTGGAACTCCACTTGCTGAAAGTTGTTGGGAAAAAGCAAAGCATCATGACAAAAATTGAAGGTGTTCTGATTGGTTGAACATCTTTCTTCTCAAGCCAAAATGGTCTGTACGTTTGTTAAAATAGGCTAAAATATGTCTGCCGGCACCATTCAAAGTTTCAAACCTATTCAAACCTAAAGGAGAGAGGGAGCTCAGATGGATTCTCAAGAGTTTATGACTTTACAAATATTGTGAGATTTCTTCTGGTGGGCTAGGTTCATATTTTGACCCTCATTCATAAATAAGTGGTTTCAGACTTTACTGTAGATATGGCTCTGATATCCTTAACAGCAGTTGTGTCTTTTTTCTATTCATCTTATACTAAATACGCCGAGATCCAAATCTATTTTTTTCAGGGGATTCCCATTGGAGGAAAGAGAGATGGAGCCTACTGTATATGGATTTTAGTGGTAAAGAAAACCAAAGCAGACACAGGGAGAACATGCAAACCCCATAGAACACAGCACCTTCTTGCTTGAGGCTAGAGCTCTAACTGCCTCACCACTGTGTCTCCCTTAATGCTATTTTGGAGCGCTTGCTAAGAAAATACGAGCTACTCTTTATATTTTTCACTTTTCAGTTCAAGACTTCATCACTTCAACCATCCAGCCTGATTAAGGACTGATTCTGCTTTGGTTGCTTTGACCTTTCATGTTTGTTACGGAACATGCTATGAATTACCTGAATGAAAAAAAACTTCCTCTTATTCTATGGTACAAAAAACAACTGATGCTGCAAAAGGGCCTCCTATTTATTTAAAGTTTGTGTATTTAACTTTTTTTAGTTGTAAATACGGAAATCTTTTGTTTTCCACTAAAAGTATATGATAAATGCAGCATTTTGTGAAAAATGCTCTCGGATTGGCAATTTTATTTGTTGTTTCTAAAAAGACATTTATTGACCATAATTGCAACCAAAATGAATACATGTCGATATAAACCATGCGTCGAAAGATTTTATATGCGGAGCTCTAATCTAATTTATATTGATCATCTGTCTTTCACCCACCCTTCACTCTCTCGTCTCTTTCAGCTTGTCCCATTACATAGTCAATCGCCCCTCCTGTTCCAAAAAAACACCCCTGGCTCTGTCCCACTTACCCCCCTCTCCAACTGAGATAAAGAGCTAATTGAAACTGCCTCTACTAATTAACCTTCTCCAGGCTGAAGGTATTTATAACCCCTGTGTTTTGATGGAGCAGAAAGACAGCCGTGGAGGTGGACTGTAGAAGAAAAGAGAATTCATTTTAAAAGCATTTGAACAGAATGTGTAGGAAGACATTTTGTGATGGTTTTGTGAGGTTTTCTATGGAACCCTGTTGTGCATTTGAATATCAACACAAACTAAATTCAGATCACATACACTGATTAGACATGAGCTTGAGTTCTTGTTCTCCCTGTTTACACTGATTGTTATTTGTAGGCCAAAATAGCTCGAGTGAAATTGTTGTAACAAATGATGCAGATAAGGAGTGCTACAAATGCTTAATACTTCAGACTTTTGGTCTTTTACGTGAAGTGTTGTCATTAGAGAATAGAGCAAAGGCATTAGTCCTCATTAATTTTCTCCAATGTAAATGACACATTCATTTTTCACACTTCGCGTACAGTACATATAAGTTATGCTCTACATTGAGATGCATAACTCCACACCTGGAGTTGGACCCCGGACCTTTTTGCAATGAGGTATCACCTACTGTGTCACCTGAAACTACTAATGTACTTTGCCATGAAAGATCCAGATAATGAATATTAAACCAGATGAAATAAGGCTCAGTCTGGAAATAGGTTGCCCATTAGATCAAAAAGATATTGTTTTTCTCAGTTGTAATTTTGCATGTTATTTCGTCCTTTTGTTTTATTTTCCTTTGTCCTATTAAATTGTGATAATGTACGTATTTTTCTTAACTGTGATGTAACATATATTTTGTCTGTCGATATTTTGTCTGTCGATATCTGATAAATCCCAGTCCTCTTTCACAGTGCACACTGCGAGATAAGAGAAGCTATGACTGTGCATGTAATGTAACAGAAGCTGAGTGAATGCCAGTGCAGTGACTCCAGGTGTCCATCAGCGGAGCTTCAAATGTGAAGAGGAGACAGTTCAGGTTTCTGCTTTTACACTGGAGCTGTCCCGTGCGAGACTGGGGGGTCTGGGGTATAGTTACAGCCCGTGCACCCCCCTGTGCCATTTCAACTCGGAGTCAAGTCTGGCTGTGTGGCTGGGCGATATGACAATAAATATCAAATCATGAACTCATCCCTATGACATCACTTTTCAGCCTCTTGCAAACACATAGTGATTCACACATTTTTTTTTTAATGAAGCTTTTTTGATGGAGGGAAAATAACACGCAAAACTGGAACAACTGTAGTTTATTTCACATTGTCACCATAAAGAAGAGGTCAAGAATTAGACAAATTGGCTAACAGACAATGCATTACTAAAAACAAACCATGTCCCCAGAATCCCTAAGCCCGATGGGGGAAAAACTAGCTTAATAAAACCACTGTTTGCTTAAAACACTTTTAATGAGTAACAGGTTGACTTCAGGAATTACTGTGAAGATTATTTATTAAACAAAAAGACTTATATTAAGCTTACATCAATTAAAATGTATCTGGCTCAAAGAAAATCAAGATATACCCTTTTTGGTGTATTGCCCATCCTTAAATGAAATAATGAGAAGAAATATGACTGCAATACTGAATGGTTTTGGGAAAATTTTAACATTTCTGGACAAAAATGTTTTGGTGGATTTTTTATTTTATTTTTATCAATTATTTGAATACTGTTTTTTCCAGAACAATTATTCAGAAGAATACCAAGCCATTAGTTGGTAATATCAACATACTCTCAACCCACCAATGTGATATTGTGGTAATTATTATCAGAAGGTGGGCAATAGCATTGAAACCAAGCTTCATGTGTCACTTTTTAGATACAGTAAATATGTTATGTTCCTATCAAAATGATCAAACATTTCTTATTATGAACAGGCTGCGACGTCATGTGGAGTATGCTCTGAGCTGTGCTTTAGAGAAAGTGACAGAAGTGACATTCATTTTTAATGGTTCAACTGTTTGACCATGTGCTTTGGTGGGCCATCATCAATTTATGTTGCAGTATTGTGTAATTTATGGCTAATGTCCAGTCCTTAATAAACTGAAACAGTGTCAGACAATTGGTGCCTCATAACAACTGAAAATAACAACATTATTATCTTTTACAGGGAAAACCTCACGGGCCCAGCTTCACTCGGCTTCATGCGCCGTGGCCGGTGCTGTGCAGGGAAGCAGAGTTCCTCAAAATTAAAGTTCCAACAAAAACAGTAAGTGTCATAATTTCATAAACATATACTCACTGAATACTGAATTGCAATTAAACTATAACCAAAAGAAAAAAATAGGGTGGAAAATCTGTATGTAATAATTTTTCAATATGTATTCTGTTCAAAGGAAAAAAAAAGCCTTTGATAAACTAATAAAAGTATTTATTTCAAATTAGACTGACAATGTAGTTGAATAAGATGATATTTTGTTGTTTGTGGAGCAAATCGCAAAACATATTGCAGCGTTTGAATGTGATTTCAATAAATTCAACAGCTTTATCAGAAAAGAACTGTAAAACATGGCATATACATTTATAGGGTATATTCTAATTTGGGACAAAGGATTCAAGGATATAATTGATGACTGATTGATTTCTATTTGTTATTACAAAAAGTATTGATCATAAGGTCACAATTTCGCATAACAACTAACAATGTTATTTTCAGAAAAAATAAAAGTAGTAATCAGGTTGCAAGCAGAGCTATCAAATACTCATACTTAAGTTGTTTGTCTATCTGTTGACTGTTGACAGTTCAAATAAATGATCAGTAGAGTTTGATTCTTGCTACATTGTTTCTCTCAGAGCTTTGACCTGAAGGAGGAAAGTGGCTTCAGCACCAGTATGAGTACTGTGTGGAGAAAACTGAACCAGCCGTTTCAGCCCAAAGTTTCACATCCGGATCACGGCCGCTCCAAGCTCCTGTCCCACTCCTTCTCCAGGGACAAACTGCACCTGTAAGACCCTAGAGACAGTGACAATTACTATTTTGAGTGGGTTTAAACATTAGTGACAGGAGCTGTAGGGAACTGGGGTAAAGAAAATACTGGAGATGAAGCTTCAGAGGCAGAGAATAACTAATCATTATTAGTTTTTAAATTTGGCATCAGTCATGACAGGTGTATTTGTTATAAAATGTGCACAGTACATGCAATTCTTGCATTGTCAAATTGTTTGGTCTTCCAGATACAACATCACATCCAGAGACACATTTTTTGACAACTCGACAAGAGGCCGAATAGTAAGTGTTGCGAGCATTTTTTTATTATCATTAGTCTTTTCTGCCTGGTATGTATTTGAATATATCATTTTTTTTGTAGGTGTACGAGATCTTGAGAAGGACAGTATGTGTGCGAACCTGCCAGACCATAGGTAAGATGAATTTAAACAAAAATAAGACTTCTTACTACTTTGGTTAACTTATGGCTGTGTGCTGTTTAGCCGCAGCATTATTTCACTTGTTGATGTAGAAGGTGTGTTTTGAGAGCGCGCCGGGTCCATCCTGACTCTTCCTGGAAACACTCTGCCAATTAACACTTCATAATCTTACAATAGGCATCCCTCTGGGCACAGCTTGACTGCTCCTCTCATTCATTACACCTGTACAACTTGTCAAATTACATTATTCTACTGTGTATTTGCATTTTTTTTTCATAATAATAAAGTGGGATACATTTTCTGCTGAATTGGCCAAAACTGTGCTGAACATTTGAAAATTCAGTTTAAAAAATTTTAGATTTTCGGGACAGTCTTGAAATTCACAAGTGTCCAGAATCCCGAATTCTGTCCCACATGTCGCGAAACTAATTCTAGCCCCGACTGACACCTCGCAGATTCTGTGCTGCACGTCATACGCCAAGCTATACACATCCACATTTACGCACAGGAGCTCCTTCCACACACAATTGACTTCCCACTTTGCCTCGCAGTGGACTTTCTTGACAGAAATAGTACTAAAGTCAGATATCATGTCACTGATGTTTTGTGTAGTTTCTAAAAGAACTTTACAGAAATGTCTTTCGTCGCATTAATTTCCTGATTGAATGTGCAGATCTTTTAGTTGAACGAGTGTTTTTGGTCATTATTCAGCCATAATGGGACAGATTGACACAAATTTAAGACTGTTCAGTGCCTCCTAATGTGAGGAACATTATTCTTTTGTCAAAAGTGTTTCTAAGGTTTCTGTTTCTGCGCTATGTGCTACGAATGATGGGGTATGGTTAGCATTAGGCATCTAGACTTTTGTCTTTTGCACAGAGCTGAGCGCGCTCCTCTCCCTACCTCCGCATTCAGTGTACTGAATTTGGAACTATCTCATTTGGTCCCCTGGCCATAACTCGAAAAGTTTATTTTATATATTGACTTTTATTTTACCAGGATAGTTTTGCTGAGATTTGGATATTTTTTCTGGACCATCCAAAGATGGAACCTTTAGTACATGTTTTTAGTGGTACAGCACTCAGAGAAAATGTACGCAGACACAGAGAGAATAATGCAATAAGCGATGTAATATGTAAAATTTAATTTATCAGCTGTTGTAGGCTAGGGTTTATCCATTCCTGTGTCAAAGGAACAGTGGTGGCAAAATGCAGTGTCATATCTCGTACCATCAAGTTCAGTTCAAGAATGGAGACATACTAGTCCGTCTTACGTCTTTTTGCTGGGCATTTCTGCTTAATTGTAAGATTTTACTTTTTGTCCATGTTTTGTGCGAATGAGCCCAAAGAAGTCCCCATTCTCAAACTATAGTCCATTTTGCTGGCTCTAACAGCCCAGGCCCTATGTAGCTTCAGGACAGGATGAGGTGTGTAGTCTGTCCCCAAATGGTAGCAGTACAAGAATTGAACTTGAATAGAAGACACATTGGTTGCTCTTGCTTTATGTCTGTGTATAGATTATTCAACACTTTCACCTAACACCTCTCCTTCACTATACAAGCCTTCATATCTAAATCAAATCAGGTTTTGTGTTCTTCGTCTGCGTTAGCCTCCTTTGAGCAGCAGAAGGCACTGCACAGGGCTCTGGCATTGCTGCTGGGAGAGCTCAGTACTGCATATCTCATGACCTCTATTTTCAACATTTGGACTGAAGCAGATCCTCCAGGACCCTCCACAAGTGGGTCACACTTCCTGGGTCAGCCGCAGATTGAAGCTCGGGCTTCTGGGAGTTCTGGTTGTTTCTGGGCATCAAAGAGAACAGTCCTTGAGCAAGTGGTTTTAATAGATCAGTTAATTTTCTAAGGGAGTGTTCATACTTGTCAGTGTTTTAGCATAAACTGTGCTCATTTAAATTTTTATGTGGCCTTAGTTTTGTCATATTTGAGCCTCCTGAGCTAGTCGAAATTTTGAGTTAAGTTCAGGTTTAGTCACAATTTTGGTGTGCGTGGAATGTGAATATGTGAGATATATTGAGAAAACATGGCCAAAAGCTCATATGACTAAATTTTGCATAACAGAACCTTTAAAGCATTGTTTCTCAAAGTGTACCACTGAGGGGACTTGAGCTTTTTGTGGTGGTACTTGAACATCATTTCTGTTCTAGTGTTAGCATCGCATAGTGTGCATTTTATTCACTTTTATGATTTACCCTTTGATCATTTATATGCTAAAATGCTGTGGCAATGGTGTATTCTTACTCAAGACCTGTTTCAGCCCTCATTCAAAAGTAAAAGCTGTGTGTTGTGTTGTTTCCTTCAAACATGCTCTGGGCACTTTGGAAAAAAAAAAAAGAGTAATAAAGCACACAGGATGTGTCCCTCACATCAGCAATACTGGCAGTGTGTAATACAAGGAAATTACACAGAGGAAAGAATCCAATTGATCTTGCCTGATACGCATGTTGCAGAAATAGTCAAAACAAGTCTGGATGATTTCTCGAAAACGAGATGGCACATCTCAAGGGGCATTCCATAAATAAAATTAAATTAAAATTATGGACTTAAAAACAGTGCAGAAGGTCTTACAGAAGAACCTAAGACAGCACAGATCTGGGACAAGAGTGTTTTCGGAGGCTCAGAGAGGAACAAAAAATCCTATGACAAAACTTCAGCTATGTTTTTGATGAGGACGCCATGATAGATAAAACACAATTTTGAATATGCTTAAGTCTATATTGTCTGTTTTTCTCTGCGCAGGTATTAGTTCTCTGATCGCTAAAGGCGTTTATGATGCTGCCTTCCCTCTTCACGATGTAAGTTTATTCCATTTTTATGTTGTTACTTCTTGTTGTTAAGTTGTGCCTTTTCTTTTGTAACCAGGGTGATTACAAGGTCATAGGTCAGCCTGAAGAGAGAAATGACAGACAGGTTTGTATACCTTATTTCAAGACTTGTTTTAGAAGATGTAATTTTGGTTGCATTTAAGCTTCAGTGCATAGCATACAATTGAGTTGTAATTATTATCATTATTATTTTTTGTTCCAAAAGTATTTTCTTATAATTACATTTCAAGCCAAGCCAAAGTGCATGTGTGCAGTTGTTTTGAAGGCACAGCTCGGATATGTCAGTTTTGCGACTCTTAAAGGGACAGTTTGATGTGAGCGTTTCCTCCTCCTCGCTGTCATCTGAGGGCGTAATCACAACATGAGTCACCACTCACAATCACATACACAGCGCCATGACTGCGCCGAGCTGTCAGATCTACACAGGGAGCAAGCTACGACAAGGGTGCCCCGCTTTGACTCCAAAAATAAGTGTTTCAGGGTTGCAAAACAAGGAGAATACAAAGGAATAATTTTGTAATTTATTTTAAAGATAATGTCATGACCCACTATAAATTCTCTGTTTGTGTTGGGGTTGTGTCAGGAAGCATGTGTCAGAAAAACTAAGTATTATGCAGAAATTGTTGTGTGTTATAGTTATTACTTCACTCAAATGTGGTTTGTTCATTTTTCAAATATATATTTTTTTCTTTTGGCATCTCTAACAGCCAAAAATCGGCCTATTAAAAATGAATGGGTCTATGCAGTGTCTTGCCAAGGGATATAACACTAGAAGCTAAGTGCCCACAAATAGTAGTTTGCATTCACATGACTGGAGCACAGATAGAAGATTTATTCAGTTTCTGAACCTGGTCAAGGATGTGCTTGTTGTTTTGGTTGTTGTGTGTGTTGTTTTTGTCAACAATGTTTTTTCTTTTTCTTTCAAGAGCTCTATGACATCACTCTTTATACTCATTTAAGGCCAAGTGTCTTTACAGACACTGGGTGCAGGGGGCAAAGTGTGGAAGTCTGTTGACCTTTTTGACCAACAACACTGTTCCTTTCACCTCTAAACTGCCCCACTCTCCCCATTAGTCCAGGTATTGCCCAGTTTAACGGCTCTATTTGAAATGTGGTTGTTGCCAGCAGTTTCCACTTTAACCAACAATAAGACTCAACTTTTGTTAGTATCGAGTGAATCTCCCACATACATGTATATAGTACTAGACCTCAGACCTCTACCTGAATATATAGTGTCATCAAATGGTTAAGCATGAACTGTTGGCAGTTTGATTCTTATGTTTGAATGTTGTGTGCATAATGTTTGGCTTTTTCAGTAAACATAATCTATATGATGGTGCGGCGGTTAGTGCTTTGGCTTTATAGCAAGAACGTTCTGAGTTTCCTCCAGCTGCTCCTGTTTCCATTACCACTAAAAACATGTACAATAGGCCTCACCTCTTTCCCCTCCCCTATAACTCACTTGAAAAACAGACTCTCGTCTCAGTGGGAACTTCCAAGTTAAATAAAAGTCAATAATTAATAAATACAACAAACAAAGCCCAGTTATGAGAATCAACTGCTGCACCTTGTCACCTTCTCTTTTATATTTGCTCATGTACTGGCTCCAGACTGGTAAAGTCTACTCACATTAACTCTGACTGTTTGACCTCAGGTCCTGCATGAAGAGTGGGCCCGATACTCCGCCTTCTACAAGTATCAGCCCATCGATCTGGTCAGGTAAAGCATAAAAGATTAAAATAATAGAAATCAAAATTATAGATTTTAATAAACGCATGTGTTTGGATTTCAGAAAGTATTTTGGAGAGAAAATTGGCCTGTACTTTGCGTGGCTCGGCGTGTACACTCAGCTGTTGATACCGGCCTCTATAGTGGGAATTATTGTGTTTGGATATGGAGTCGCCACGCTGGACACCAACGTCCCTAGGTAAGTGGAAAGGACTGTAATCAGTTAAAGTTGGGCTAGATTTTGGTAGACAACATAGCTAACAAATATTGCTAATGGGCCGATGTGGTAAGACCACAAAACACAGTGCAAACTAACAAAAAGCTCTAATGATAAGAAACTATGCAAAGTAAAATCTCTTCACAACTTAAAGTTTTACTGGTGGTGAATGCTTAGTGCATGTTGCTATCAATAAATGGTGACATTTAAAAGTACAGACACACAACATGCTGGTCTAACAAGTGCTGTCTTGGCCAAAATATTTCAAAATATGTAGGAGTTCTCTCAATCTGTGCAGCTACATACAAGAGAAGAAGTTTGAAATGAACTGCTTGTCTTTTGGTATTCATTTTGGTAGATTTATTTTGTTTTGTAGAGATTTATTATTATTAAGATGTGGATTACTGTACAATTTGTTTTCAGTACAGAACTTGCACAAGCAAAAAGTATAATCAGCATTTTGGTTTAATATACCTAAAAATTGAGGTGTTGTAAGGCTTAAAAAGTTAAAACCTATACCAGTATGTTGTCTACATTAATTAATGATTATACAGTGATTAGAATTAGACAGATTTTTACTTGAAGTGGGGATTGGTTTCCTTTCATTTTTCTTGCCTTTTTTATGCAGAAAAAAATCTGTTGTAGTGTAATTACATAATTTATTATTTGAGAGTGCAAATCAACACAAACACATAGTCAAACACAGTGACATTAACAACATTTACAAGATTAAATATCCCTTTTTTATATTAAATTGCTTGAATGCCCCTTTGAAATGTTCAATAATTTAATTAATATAATGTGTATACATTGTGCACATTATTTGCCAAATATCGATTTGAATGAAAATGAATTTTCACTCTCACAAGTCTAATAATAGGATATTGTAAAAAGCACTATTATTTTTCTGAAGGATTAGGATTAACTAATTAGCAAAGTATTGTGGACTGATGTAGAAAGTGTGATATTGAAGAGATATACCCGATTTTTGCTTCCTTAAAAATGTAACCAAACAGAAACCATAAATTTTAAGCTTCCTACATCAGTCTACATTCCTTTTTAACAGCTGCAAGGAGCCAGTGGTCCCAGTATGCTAACGGCAGTTGCCACAATGTTAACAAAAGCACTTATTAGAGATGGGTGAACAAACAAGACATTATTAGATTTAGTCACGACATTTCAGAGGCGTTTCCACATGACTAAATAAATACAATAACAAGATATCTGTGATAGGGGGAACTTGAGTTACCGTTTTGGTAGCACTTTAAAAGACCTCCACGGTACCTACCAGTTAAGTACCGTGTCAGTTACTAGTAACTAACAGTGGCGCTTACTAGTACTTACTCTGGTACTTACACTGGTACCTAGAGTGGTACTTTGAGTGGTACGTGTACCAGCAGTTACTGGTACATACCACTGGTACTTACTGTGGTATTTACACTGGTACTTACACTGGTACCTACAGTGGTACTTGCACCAGCAGTTACTGGTACATACCACTGGAAGTTACTGGTACTTACTGTGGTACTTATACTGGTACTTACACTGGTACCTACAGTGGTACTTTGAGTGGTACTTGTACCAGCAGTTACTGGTACATACCACTGGTAGTTACTGGTACTTACTGTGGTACTTACACTGGTACCTACAGTGGTACTTTGAGTGGTACTTGTACCAGCAGTTACTGGTACATACCACTGGTAGTTACTGTGGTACTTACTGCGGTACTTACACTGGTACCTATAGTGGTACTTGTACCAGCAGTTACTGGCACATAACACTGATAGTTACTGGTACTTACTGTGGTACTTACTGTAGTACTTAAACTGGTACTTAAGGTGGTACTTTTGTCAGCAGTGACTGGTACTTACAGTGGTAGCTATTACTACACTTACCACTTTTAATAATTTGTGGCACACACATATGTTTCAGTGGTGGTATTATTGGTACTAAATTAAAAAAGTAAAGCTTATAAATTATGAATAACAATAAAATGCAAATGTTAAAAAAGCACCAAGGTCTTTATTTATGTCACAACAATATTGGGTATTGACAAGTACCAAAGTAATTATTTGTTTCAGTAAACAAAACAACAGAAAACAATTTACAACAATCTTAGCTTAATTCCAACATTTATTGATAAATACCCATGATACATAATGGTAAATAATGGTAGTACAATGGTATTTATTACAGTAGTTGACAGTCAACTACTAGTAACAACGGGACCTGTTCTAAAGTGACACATACTGGTACTTGAGTTGTACTTACTACAGTAGTTGACCGTCAACTACTGGTAACAACGGGACCTGTTCTAAAGTGACACATACTTGTACTTGAGTGGTACTTACTACAGTAGTTGACAGTTAAGTATAGTAACAACGGGACCTGTTCTAAAGTGACACATACTGGTACTTCAGTGGTACTTACTACAGTAGTTGACTGTCAACTACTGTAGTAAGTGCCACTGAAGTTGCCCCCACTGAGGTTCTTCTGTGGTCTCCCATCCGAGTACTGCCCAGGCCCAACCTGCTTAGCTGGTATGGCCACGACCATACCAGCATGCCAATACTGGTGGTAAAAGTACCACTGTAGGTACCAGTGTAAGTACCACAGTAAGTACCAGTAACTACCAGTGGTATGTACCAGTAACTGCTGGTACAAGTACCACTCAAAGTACCACTGTAGGTACCAGTGTAAGTACCACAGTAAGTACCAGTAACTACCAGTGGTATGTACTAGTAACTGCTGGTACAAGTACCACTGTAGGTACCAGTGTAAGTACCACAGTAATACCATGGTATGTACAGTACTGCTTACAAGTACACTCAAAGTACCACTCTAGGTACCAGTGTAAGTACCACAGTAAGTACCAGAGTAAGTACTAGTAAGTGTCACTGTTAGTTACTAGTAACTGACACGGTACTTAACTGGTAGGTACCGTGGAGGTCTTTTAAAGTTTTTTTTTTAATTATTGTAAAAAATCAGGAATAGTTCCTTTAAAAATCCCTGCTTGGTTTACATTTTGAAAAGCATAGTAAAACCTGGTAACCTAGTTAGCCAGATGGATTCTTTTGATATTTGTGAATTCACAAACTTGAGAGCAATCCATCTGGGCCTCGTCTATTAGTTTGCTGTCAAAACCAGTGGTTTAATGGCCCAATAACATTGCAGCAGGTTTTGGGGGTTGTTAACAAAGACAAGAGTAGGTAGCATTTGAATCATCCAAAAAAAAAAAAAAATGACAGCTCCCATGGATCTACATGTGTTTCTGCTGCTATTGATTGTCTTTTAGCAGAAATACTGAGCATTTCCTTTTTGAACAAAGGAGTGACACTTGTTGTTCTATCCCATACTCACAATGGCTACGCTATTGTGATTTGTTGCTGTGATTGGTTAAGCACAAACAAAGGTAGGCACTAGTTGACAAATTATTCAATCAAGTTATCAAGTATTTCATTTTTAATGTCTAACCTTTTTCCGAACGCTTTCAGCGGGGAAGATTCCAGTAAGATAACATGAAAACTCAAATCATATCCATCTGGCTTGAGCCTGGTTAAAAAAACTGGGAACAGTGCTTATAATTTGGTAGTATTTTAGCTGCCGGTGTGGCACTTTTTTTTTTTTCAACCAAATGAGTGTTTCGTGTCTCAAGAAAGGTTGGAAAACACAGTTTTAGACTACTGGTGTGACCTGGTTACTTAATATGTACAAATTGTGCTATATAACCAAACAGGGTTTACATTGCACTTCTACTGTATCTCTCGAATAAAGTTATCCACTAATACATGCTCTTAGCCTACAAAGAAACGGCCCATTGAATTTGTCCTGTATTGTTAGTATTACAGCTGTGAGTGGGCGCCTTATGTCAGAGTCATAAGGTTTCAGCCCACACTGCACATGAATGAGGGTCAAAGGAAGCACTTCTTTTGTCATTACACATTCACTTCTATTCATTGGTGATAAAAAGATCTCATTTAATTTCCAGGAAAACAATATGACAATGTTAGTTCAAGGGCCATATGTAAATTAATTTAATCCTCTGGTAATGGTCAAAGGATTATGTCAATATAAAATACAATAAAAGGAAGGGTTGTGGTAGTTGAGTGCATGCATATTATTCAATTATCCTTATTTGTTTACATTTTGTATGAACAATTGGCTTTACAGGGAAGTAATCATAAAAATATAATAGTAAAACATAAATCAGCAACTTGATTGGTGTCTCTTACTTCCCCTATCTAGTGCTAGATAAAATAAGTGCAAAGCTTTTTAATTTTATCTGGTGCACTGCAATTGTCCATTACCAGAAATATACGTATATTATCTTCACACTGAATCTTGACAGGTTTAAAACTTTTAAACTTTCATTAATAGTTACAATAGGTTTAGTACATAACTCAATAAATACCTATTTCTACATTGGCTTTCTGAATATTGTATCACTGTGTTGGTAGCATGTCTTAGCACTTGCCTTTGAATCTTGCTTTGTTTGTGTAGGAGGAATACAGAATGACTGGTGGTTGGTGGAGAAATCGATGCATTTCTTATATTAGACGTACTAGAGTGTAATGTATCACAGGGACCTATTACTCTTCATTAAACAGTAATATTAGGTTTGACTAGAGATTAGCAAATTTACCACACAATTATTTAAGTTGTAATAAAACTAATATTTGCATGTCTTGATTAAATATTCAGACTTTGAAATCAATGATTCAAAAGACAAAACCATCTCTTAATCAAGATTCAGTGGTGTTTTTTTAATTAAAATTTTCAGTTGAAATGATCCTCAAACACTAAATCAAGTTTATTAAAAATAATACAACAAAAAGGTTATAATTTAAAACCACAGGGCATACACTGTCTTGCTTAGCTTCTGAGTACTGATGTGTTAAAGACAAAAGGTGAAAATAATGTTTACATCACATTAGCAGCTGTGTAGTTCCTTACGCTATAAAAGAACAGGTTTTAGCACACTTTTAAAAAAACTTTGGATAGTAAAGGATTTTGAGATGATAATATTTGAACAATCCCTTTATTTACCAGACTTTGTTACATTTACTCAATAGCAAAATCTGGAGCTATAATTTTAAACATTTCCTTGTCAACCTGTCTTGTCTCTGCTGCAGTTTGGAGATGTGTGATGAACGTCTGAACTTCACCATGTGTCCTCTCTGTGACGGGGCGTGTGACTATTGGAGTCTGAGCACAGCATGTGGTACAGCCCGAGCCTCACACCTGTTCGATAATCCTGCTACCGTTTTTTTCGCCATCTTCATGTCTGTGTGGGGTGAGCTCAGCCTTTTCTATCATGTGTCAGTGCTATACAATAGAAAACTCATAATGGGGAATCTAAGAGTTATTGCATTGTAAAAAACAAAAAACAAAACGCCAATCTAGTCACTGTTCATTATTCATAGCAAGAAAAATTCATAGCAAGAAATATGGATAATCAATATATTGCATAATGTGTCCAGATTTTTTTCTCCTATTTCTGATATACTGTATGTATTGTCTTTATTGAAGATGCATATTGTTCTTATTTTTTTCTTTTTGCTTTGTTTTGTTTTTGCATGTGTTTGTGGCTTGTCTTTATTTGATCTAAACTAATATATGTTGAGTCCATCCCCAGACAACTAGCATATGTATAGATATTTTAAAATGGATGTTTCATAATGTGTTTTTGTAGCTGTGCTGTTTTTGGAGCACTGGAAGAGACGTCAGATCAGTTTAAACTTCAGCTGGGATCTAACAGGGATGGAAGACGATGAGGTAATTTTGTACAACTACGCTCAGTAGATTAGTTGAGGTCAAAAAGTAATGACACTGCAAAATTAGACAATGGAACATTAAAAGAGATTGCTCTGATATGGCATTGCTTAATTTGATTTTCATTTTTTTAGTCCAAGACATAAAATTGGGGGATTCAATTTTCATGCCACAAAATTGGAAGTTGGTATTTAAATCTGTCTAACTACCCTTTAGCTCTTACAAACTCTTTGGCACAAGGCTAATACCCACAAGCATTTATTTTGATCTGTATTACGACTTAAGAACACTGAGTGGCTGGACCAACCAAGCACAGCCAATCAGAGCGCTGCTTTCAGCTATCTATGAAAAGTGTATTACTTTATTATTAAATTAAGATAATTTTATCTAAGATCAGGAGCTGGACCACACCTCTCCTACGTCCCTTCCAGTGGCTACGCTATATTACCACCCAGGATACACACTCACACCCTACCAGGCAACAACGTCTCTGTTTTATTTGTGCTTACATCTATTCAATAAAGTTCTCGCTTACAAGTTTTGAGAGTGTGGACCTTGCTAGTGAAATTCAGGCAGTACACAACAATCTGATTTTGTCAGAAGGTGCTGCGTTTAAGTATAGCTTTTCTACCCACCCCCCCCCCCACACACACGCACACACAAAAACATAAACATAAATTAGAAATATACTGTGTAAGATTTGATTCAGTTTTTTCTATGGGTTTTCTTTGTTAAATAAAGCTTTAGAAAATGTTATGCTTTTACTTTCCGTTTTGTTCCCTACAGGAACAACCACGGCCAAAATATGAGAACATTGTCCTTCAGAAACAACAGAGGAAGCAACAGAAAAAGAAGAAGAAAAAGAATGAGGTATGACCAACACTTAATGCAGCTTTGAGGTTTAGGAGCCACATCTGCTGCTTCTATTTTCTAAACCTGAGTATTAATTTGTTCAGGTAAAACTACATCAAAATCATCTCCATCTGTGATATTAGTTTTATAATCTCTCTGTGGTGATTGCTGCGAATGAGGTCACTGGTCTGTATCCACTTTACAGGAGCAGCAGAAGGCTCAGTGCCGCCTCTGGACCTAAAACTAACACTAATACACTGCATCAAAGATCACTGTCGCCAGAACTAAATCTCATTACAGGATTACAACACCAATTCAAAATGTGCTAAATTAAGAGTGAAGTCTGAGCCTTTTCAAAGAATTGTGTAGCAATCTGATGGGGAATTGCACTGAATATGAACAAAGGCTAAATGAGGCCGCGCTAGCACTGTGTATTCTTTTGTATTCATTTCATAACAAAAACAGCTGCTTCTAGTGCGCATGACAGGTTTTTAAGATTTCCCAGCTTTGACTTTATTTGATTGATTATTAACAGGCATTCAAATGATCATTTTACTCCATCAACAAGTGTCATTTTTGTGGTGAAAAGTTGATATTTTTGTTGGGAATTACAGGCAGTAAAAACACATTGATGATCAAACTGTATTTCAATATTTCTGACATCAGAGGTGTTTTGATCCAGTGTCAAACATGTTTCCTAGGAAGTACAATTCTAAGCCAAAATAAAGCTAGTGTTATTTCCTAAGTGACAGACTTGCATTGTGGCCATACCTGCTTGTCAAAGCCTAATCCCGCCAGGTCTCAAAAGCTAAGCAAGTTAGTTCTTGGTTAGTGGTAGTTGGATGGGAGACCGCTGGAACACCTGGTGCCACAGTGGGACGACAGCGTGGGTTGTGTCCGTGGGCAAGACACTTAAACCACATTGTCTCAGTGTCTGCGTACACTGGGTGAGTGGATACTAGATTGTAAAGCGCTTTGAGTGCCTGGAAAGGCAGAAAAGGGCTATATAAATAGACCATTTACCATTAATTCTAAAATGTGAAAAACTCTAAAATGTGATAAAACGAGTAAGCTGCTTACTTGTATGAGCTCATATCAGCAATTAGAAATGTACTTTTTCTTTTAACATTTTACAAGTTTGCATATTCTTGGAGTTTGCACAAGCTTTCCTTGTGTTACTGTAAATTTTCTTTGAGTACCACCTCCCAAAACATGCCTGTATAGATCAATTGTCATCGCTGTAAATTTCATTAGTGAATGAATGATTGTCTATCTTTGTTTCTATGTGGTAACCCTGCAATGAGTTGGCCACTGTCCCGGGTGTTCCACCGTCTAAGGCCTAAAGTCACTAGGATAAGCAGTAGAAAATAAATTAATACATTTCAAAAGGCTTTTTTGGTAGTTGTCATACCTAAATTTGTCTTCATCGAGACAAGCAGGTGTCTTTATCAGGTCGAGAAGAGTTTGCACAGCTCGTAGCAAGCATTTGTGTTTTTCAACATATTGTGGCGCAATGACAACAATTGTAATTGAATAAATGTAAGATTGATAAGTTTTTGCCATCTAGAACATTTCAATTAATGCAATAACAACTCCATGGAGAAAAGCAGATGGCAAACCTTCCATCAAAGAATTTATTGTAGACCTTGCCTAATCCTAGTTCATTGAAAACGTTAATCAGTCTAAGTAAAAGCCGTTGTTTTTGCAGCTGTTTATTTGAATACAAGGTTTATTAAGGAACACAATGCTTTCTAGGAATAAACTAGTGTTTATATGTTAGTTGAACTTATTAAATGGTGTAAAATGATCTTATGTCAACGTTGATGATCAAAAGAGAGTGACGTTTGTTTTAGAAATAAAAGGTTGTATAAATAAAATGACTGTTTAAATATTTGAACACTGGCATAAGATAAATTGAGATGAAAAAGCTGGATCAGTGTGGTAGGTCTTCTTGTTCTTTGTGATGTTTTGTGAAAAACAAAACTACCATTATCATAGCTCAGCAGTCGACCAATCACAGTTTAGCTTGGGGTTCAAGCAGAAAAGTCAAACTAAAATAAAGATGTTTGTGCTTTTCTCTCAACTGGTGATTTCTCAGCTTCTTTCGCTGTTGTGATGCTTTGACCAGTCAACTTCAAATATTCGTTTTATGTTTTTCCTTAGCGACTTTTATTAGTCTATCCATGTAGGAGTCAAAGAAGAGTGATACACATATTATGAGCCAGGTTAGATATGAGCACCTTTAGATAGATAGATAGATAGATAGATAGATAGAACTTTATTTTCTGATGAGTCCTGGCTGCAGCTCAGGAGTCTGGTGTCTGGAGTCCTGTTCTAAAAAGTCTCATGTGCCAGCAGCCTGTCTTTGTGATATGTCCTGAATATATGTGAAAACTAAATAAAAGGCACACATTCATAAACAGCGCTGTGGTCATGCCTACTTAAGCTAAAGGCTGACCAACATCTTGCATACTAACAGTACACTTCCTAATCGTAAAAGTTGTTTTTACAGTAATTAAGTAAATTTACCTCAACTTATTCAAACTATCTCCTCATTATGCAATTTTTTTGATTACTTTTCCCTATTTTAAACTCTATAGCTATGTCTAATCTGTTTTTAATCTGTGGACGTGTCTTGCAGCCGGAGAAGCAGGAGGATGGGACAGTTACAGGGAAGGACAGGTGGAGACAGAAACTGCTGTCTGCCATGTCTGCAGGCAAACCGGTAACTCCTCCCTCCTATGCCCTATCTCATACTTCCTATCTCCTTCTTTATCCTTCCTATTTCCTTGCTGCAGGCTTGTCTCTCTGTTCTTCTCTTCCTGTCCCATCCTACTGCTCCAGACTGCTCAGGTATTCCCACTATAATGACTCAAAAGCATGGCTAAAATCTGTATAATTCTTTTCTTTTTTCTCCACATTTCCGGTTCTATCTCTGCTATCTCTTTTTATATTAATGAGAGAGAAATTAAAGTTTTAATAATTAACATATATACTTTGTCTTTTGCCAACTATTTTTGAGAACATTTTGAACTCTCTAGCAAGCACACTGGAAATGTTGCCTCCTTACATTATTGTACTACACTGGGACTGGGTTATTTTAGTGAAAAAAACAGCCTGTTCCAACCTACACCACACACACGGAAGACAGCTTTCTTTTAGGATTTTTCACACTCACCAGGTTTTTAGACACCAAAATCTGCAGTTTTAGTAGGCAAGATTTTGAACACTTTTAACAAGATTTTTAATATTTTCTTAAAAATATATATGTAAGGTTAACTACTCACCTTAGTCTGAACCGCCCTACTTTACTTGGCAGCAGACTTCTGGCTTAGCTGCAGTTAAATTATTAACATAACCATTTTTAAATTATCAGTTTGAGATTGCTCCATAGGACCGAAAAACTAGCATGTTAAACAGACCTAAACAGTAAGTTCAATGCCAAGAAAAGTGGATAAGCAATAATAATAATAATAATAATAATAATAATAATAATAATAATAATAAATAATAATAATAATAATAATAATAATAATAATAATATATAAAAAGAAAAAACATTACAAAAATGGAAAAAGACAACAATAGATTAAGGTAGTTGGCTTTGGCTCATAAAATGTATAGAACTGTAGCTAAAGTTACTCACATGAGAACTGGTAAATGACTCTTGTGGAGAGATTATGTGCAGAGCTGCTTTATTCTAATCGCCCCCTGCAGTGATTCAAATTATGGCTCAGATCAGAGATTAGATCTGATATTTAGATAAATACTTTAGTGTTCTCAAAGGAAAGAAAAGGACATTATGAATATTGTCCTGATTAAAGCCTCCACATTTACTTCGTCTTGGGGCAGTCACAAACTTGGTTGTTGTTTTAATTAATTAATTTTTTTCTAACTTTATTTGAATAAACAATTTCTTTAAATTACATTTATTACAAAGAAACATAAACTGCATTCACTGCAACATTTAGAAGAATCCTGGATAAAACTTGTTTAGAATGGGTATTTGCTTTAGTTGCTACTAAGAATTGCAGGTAATTTATTTATGTTTCATTTGGAGCTTGGCATATTCATTGCAAGAAGACTATGATTTTTATATCTTGTTTATTTATCAGTACTTGAATTAATTTGAATTTGAATTAAAGATACGCCTACAGCATGTGGGGGAAAAATATGTTTAGATGAATAAAATGATATAGAAAAATATGCTTGTTTTAGGGAGTATGGTCTCATACATGCCCTGTGAATTTAAATATAGCCTAAAAAAGAGCGGATGTGGGATTCTCTAGTATTAAGTGATCATTGTCTTTTATTTAGCTCCAAATAGAGTTTAATGGCAGGTTTCTGAGCCAGTTGGTACGACACAACTGCAAATGAGAGAGAATCAGAGCTGAACATCTGAAGGAAATGTCACAAGTGCTGCTAAAAAAACTGTAATGCTTTAGACACCTGGAGATGGAGAGACCACTAATATGTTTAATGTGTTTCTTTTTGTGCAAGGATTTTGCTATTTAGCTATGTCACATCACAATTAAATAATTCTATATTATTTCTTATACCAAACAACTTCTCATGGTCTAATAAGTGTGTGACCAACCTTAATGCCCATATGACAGCTTCTTACATTTTTATAATTATGATTTCAGTTGGTTCGTTTTGTAAGTATTTATCATAGTTTTACAATTGTGAAACTTCAGTTTGTGAAGAAAAAACATGACATACAAGGTGAAATTGCATTTAACAGGCATAAGTTCTAAAACAGTCCAATGACTACATTTTAAATATCTAATTTTAGCATTATTAACGCTAACACATGCTTTTATTAACCCAAATGTGTTTTTGGTTTTATTCGTTCTCATGATTTAAAGTCTTCAACATGTCAAAGAAAACCACTGACTACTCACTGTTCACTGCCTATTGTATTATATTTTAGACTCAAATCATATAGAAAATAACTGAACAGGAAGTACGGTAAACATATTGTCAAATGTTAGCTTTTTAAAGTATAGACAAGCAAACTGACATTCTGTGCACAGAGTTAATTATAATGTTACCAACATAGCCCAATGTTCGTTACGTTTTGCTAAAATGTACTCTTAACTTGTCATATGCACTTTATTTATGCTTTAGTAGTGCAACCTAAATAATGACATAATACATTAGAAATGACTTAGTTTTAATTTATTCATATTTTATTAGTATCACTGTTAAATACCAGACTTGATAATTTTTTTAATATTATGGTTCTTAATTTTCAAATTGTAAAACAGATGTAGCATTCATACTATTAATCTTACCAACCAGTCTCCCTTGAAAAACATTTTCTCTACGCACATTTTTAGACCTACTTGATTGTTTTCTTGAATGTTACTCTTACTTGAGTACACATTTTGGCTACTCGACCCACATCTGTTTATACTAAACCACTGATGCAGAATAAAAGCATGTAGATGGTAATGTAATGTGATATAGATTGAGGAGGAAAAGGCAGCGTTATGTTGAGTGGAGGCTGGAGGAGGGAGGTGAGTAGGAGGAAGCCATGCTGGGCTGGAAGCCAGGGCCAGATTAGCGACTGTCACTATGGAGACACACCAGTCTGTTCATGTGAACGAGATCTGATACCTGAGCCCCAACTGGACCCAAACAAAGACTCAGGACAATTATGCTGATCATATACTATCAAGGTGACTGTAACTGTATAAGCGCTAAAGGCTCCGACTAGTAGGTCACTGTCATTTAAGGCTGAAGTTTGAAAGTTGTGTCATAAAAGCAGAAGCCAATCCCATAAAGTGTAGCCAGATTAGTCAGACACAGACCTGGCCATTCAACATCAGACTACTATATTTTATTGGATGAGGATATACATGTACATAAATGCGCATAGTAACAGTTGTCATGCTACTGTGAAAATATTAGCCTTAACAAAATGTCACAAGCTCAAACACCATTTTACGGAAGAGCAGTACTGCCAACCTCTACTTAATTTGTTTTTCCAGCTGTATCACAAAATTTCGTGATAACTATCACGTAATTACGTGATACTATCACGTAATTACGTGATACCAAAAAAATATATATATATATATTTCATTTATTTTTTTTAAGTATTCGGTTATTTTGTGATAGTATCACGTTATTACGTGATAGTTATCACGAAATTTCATGATACAGCTGGAAAAAAAAATAAAGTAGAGATTGGCAGTACTGCTCTTCCGTACAATTTAGTCATAGTTTTATTATTGTAATACAATAGTAAACAAAATGTATGAATCTGTGATAAATAATTTCAGCCAAATTATTGTTTATTTTTTATATTTTAATTATAGAAACTCAACTGAACTATAGCAGAGTATAATTTTAACATTATTCAAATCAAATCAAACTTTACTTTAAAAAAAAGTCCCTAACAATTGCTTATGTAACTCAAAACAGGGTAAATGTGCATGATAATAAAGTAGGATTGTCTTTTTTGCTTTGATTACACACAAGGACTCATTAGGGTCAATTATCAACATTTTTGTTATACAATTATTGCAAGACAAATATCACAAATTAGCGATTATTAAAATGTATTATCAGGACCAAACATTAGTGAAATCTTCTATTTTCTTTCATTCTCATTGTTGTCACTTTTCCTCAAGTTTGTGACCACTATTATGAAATTAAACTTTCTGAATAAATTGTCTCACAAAATCACAAATTTGCTTTTTTACTATGGTAAAAAAGGAAAAAAATAACTGAACCAAGTATGCCAAGTATGCCAATACTAGTTTGCCAATACTGGAACCAATATAATGTCCATCCCTATTTCTTTAGTGAGAGTTAAAATAAACAAAACAACACAAACAGGGGCTTCAAATATTTGCATGATTATATTTTTCATATTGTGACTTGAATAAACTTTTTTTCAACATCGACCAATACAGACGTATATAAAAGTAAATATTGGCCCTTACCGAATACTAATACTAACATATAGCCTAGTAGTATATGTATATTGTATGCATGTAGTAAACTAGTGATGAGAGAATGCTATTAGAACATGATTTAATATTGAATGTCGCATTAACATTTCACAATTTACATTGTCTAAGCACTCTCTTCTCATTCTCAATCAGGAAATACGAAAGCAAAAGTAACTTTTTTTAGAGCAAAACAGAATAAATATATAACACTAAAATATTATATGGCATCTTATTGTCAAGTCCTGTTTATACATTGTAGTAAATTATCTTTTGTTAGTGGGTGATGGGTTGGGCAGCTCCCTCTGTGGACACATCAGTTTAAATATAACTCGTTGTGACCCAGTTCCTCCTGTCTCTCAGAAGCACGCTCAGATACAGACACATATTCTGAAGGTCTGTGTGTCCTTTTAATTAGTTTCTCTACATGAGTATCACAACACCACCCTGCTCTGGACCACAGGGACTGAATGACAAAGACAAGAGAGGAGACTGGTCCTTTTACAGTGACAGACAATATACAGTTTTAGGCAGCACAGTTTTGGTCAGTTGTCTGATTCTCAAACTGTGCAGGGCCTTTGGAGGTTCCCTTGGTTTCAATCTTGGGCTCGGTGGTCACTGCTCAAGACCATAAATCTTTCCAATCTGGCAATTGTCCTTAGGGGGGCTGCCGAGGTGATGTGAGTCTGGCAGGTTATACTTTAGAGATACAGCAGAGTGGGTCAACGGCATGAACATTTCCTACTGGTACTATAAAGCTGTCTCTTTGACTTTTATTACATATATGAAAAGTTTATCATTAAATTGTTAGTAAGTGATATATACACGCTAAAGGTACTGACATGTTAAAAGAGTTTGGATGTTTGTCTTGACTTAACATGTTTTTCCTAGCAGCAACAACTTTCAAAATTGTATTTTACATTTATATACACATAAAAATCTTGATATTTGAGTCAGTCAACCAAGACCATAAAGCTAGAAAATGCAATTAGACTTATGTATATTTATGTTTTCTGTTTGAACAGAAATAAATAATAACGCTCTTTCTGTGACTACCAAATATTTGTGATTGTACAAACATGTTTCTATGATTATGCCTCAATGTTCAGAAAATATTTTACAACACGTGACACTTTTGCAATGTATCACCACAACCACAAGATGGCAGTGTTGGCTGGTTTTATAATTGTTTTCAGAGATCGAGGCTGTGGTATTCTTAATATTAACTCATTTTTATTTTCAGGCATTGCAAGTTTTCAGCTGTACTGTAAATTTAGTGCTTATTAATACATTAATAACCACTGTTAATACTTTATCTTTCAGTCGACAGTGGAGAAACTGACATGGAAAGATCGTCTCCCTGGATACTGCATCAATGTGTCCTCCATCCTCTTCATGGTGAGACAAAACACTGTGCATTACTACTAGACTTTCCAAAATTGTCTACATGTAAGTTAATGTTCTTAACCCTTTAAGCGCCAAAGCAGAAATCCTGCACCAAGTCATTTCAGGCTCTCAATCTTCAGTCTTCAGATTTTCTATTTTTAATGAGTTTCAGAAGCATGAAAAAGTTCAACTCTGTCTCAGTGGTTTACTACAGAACAATACAATTATGCATTCAAATGTTTTTTACTATGGGACATTATATATCAAATATTAATTATTACATTCATATTTAAAAATATTGAACCTCATTGTGAACACTTGCTTGCTATTGATATTAAACATGTGTTAACATATTTACATACTTCTTGTCACATATTTACTTGCCTGTCCAAAATGAACTTCTGGTAGACTACTTCTTACAATGACAATGAAATAAGTCAGCTGGTGCAGAGGGCAGCATACAGTATATACACAATCTCATATAAAGCAAATATTTACAATTTATGCAGTTTTGCCAATTGTGATTATTAGAAAATACACAATTTCAGTTTTGTGTTTAATACTTGTTCTGTTTTATTCTGACATTTCAAAAAAAATATATATATATAAAATCTATTATTTATATATGTATATGTATATGTGTATGTACATATATATATTATATAATATTATTATAAATAAAGACCTAAAAGGCGGCATAAATTATCACTTTCTAGTCGCAAATCCGTACATACCCATCTTCATTGCTAAAGAGAGCAGTGTTGCTGTGTCCTCAGACTTGTCAGACCTAAATTATTCACTGAATCTGACCACTGCTGTGATGTTATCAGACAGATGTGGTTCACTGATGACTAATTCATTTCTCTTCTTCCTGTCCTCACAGTTTGGCCTGACGTTTTCTGCAGTTTTTGGCGTGATCATCTACAGAATCACAGTGTCGGCTCTGATGGCCATGAGCTCAGACCCAGAGGTGAAGTCTAACGTCCGAGTGACTGTCACAGCCACAGCGGTTATGATCAACCTGGTAGTGATTCTGATCCTCGATGAGATCTACGGTGCTGTGGCAGTGTGGCTCACAGATCTAGGTAGAAATCATTGTATTTAATTTTTTTTGGGTCAATGCAGATAAGTCTCCACAATCTAAATGTAGGCTACATGTGTAAATAGACCACAGTTGATACTAGATCTGTTAATGTAATTGTATTATTTTAATCATTGGCATTATTCTATGCATTTGCACTTATAATAAATTACCATTTATGAACTTTAACAATATTTCATTTAACATAATTGGTTATTAACCCATCAGGCGTCAATGTTGTTCCTTTGAAATCCAGTCCAGTAAGTATAGAGACTGATCCAAACTGATATCTCTCTGTATTATTTTATACAACCACTGGTGCAGATTTGAGTCTAGACTTTTCCATGCTACTCAACCTTAATATACAAAAATATAAATTTATATATGAATATGTATATATTGAGCAATGTACATTTAAAGCAACTACGTATTACTCAAAATTATAGATCAAGGCACACAGACCCTCAGTGCAATCATAGTTCAATCCGAATTTGTAAAGTTCTGTAGATGGTAGAATCTCCCACATCTTGAGGCCAGACCACACTGTTGGTCCTGACTGGAGTCTTTGGATGCTGGACTGTTCACAGATTGTAAATGTTTAATACAGAGATGGTGCATGTGTGAAGAGGCTCTGCTTTAACCTACTTCCATCACAGTGGAGGCTTCATGGTTTAGTCATGCTACAAATTTGGATGTCAGTCTTTCAGCCCCAATGACAATCATAATGTTTAATTCCTACCATCACTTTATTCTGAACCATTTATTGTCACTAGACATAAATAAAAAAAAAACATTCTGCAGACCCTCTTCAATTGTCTTGTTACATTAAATTCACCCTGATTTCTTTGCTTTTTCTCCCCAGAAATCCCCAAAACAGAAACTAACTATGAAGAGCGTCTCATTCTCAAAGCTTTTTTACTGAAGTTTATGAACGCTTACGCCCCAATTTTCTATGTGGCTTTTTTCAAGGGCAGGTCAGTTCTCAACGAACACAATATCTGAAACAAGATGGTTTGTTTACCCAACATGCACCTTGTTCTTCATCACAGGTTTGCTGGTCGACCTGGAAGCTACGTGTATGTTTTTAATGACTACCGGATGGAAGAGGTGCGTTAAGTTTTTCCATTTTTGTAGTCCCTTCTGTAATGCTTTATATCCTGTTTTGGGTGGAATTGACAAATTTAAATGAATTCAATGTGTTGGTCTCATGGCTTGAATTCTAATAATTTTAATACATTTCATTGTTTTTTGTCAGTGTGCCCCAGGAGGCTGCCTGATCGAGCTCTGTATTCAGCTCAGTATCATCATGTTGGGAAAACAGCTCATTCAGAACAACATTTTCGAGATTGGCATCCCGTGAGTATTCATGGTCACAAAAACGTTATAGTAACTTTGGCCTGTCATTGTATTGATGACCTGATAAGCTGTTTTACTATGGTTGCACCAGTACTGTTACTAGTACTGATACTGGTGAAGGTACTGTAATCTGATTTTGATTCTCTGCCTTTCACTGTTAATCGGATTCTCAAATGGCAGAAATATTTTTACCAATACAATAAATCGAATTCAGTCACAATGTCTTGCTGTTGTCTCTGTGTACGATTAAACTTATTCTCATAATATAAACATCTCTTAGTAGGTTTACAGAGAACTGTAAAAACTGTATTGGTGCAGCCATGTATTTTATTGTTAATGTAAGTGTTACATAAACATAAACATAAAAATACCATTAGTTTTTTTAACTTTTGATTTACCAAACAAAGCAATAGAGACAAATACATATTTACAATGCCAGCTTGCTTGTTGGGCACCCAAGGGAAGGGAGAGAAACAATTAGCTTTAAGTATTAATTTGTGAAACAAAGCATTTACAAAGTCTTCAAATGTCCTTTACTTTCATTGCTAACCTTTATGAATTGAAATTTCTTGCCTTTACTTATAAAGTCTCTTATCTTTACATTGTATCAATTTACAAATGAGTGATTTTGTGTGTCCTTACATAACATTGTTGAAATTTTTAGGTTGAAGCAAATTAGAATGACAGTTCACATTAAATGTTTTGGAGATAAAGTCAAAAGATGTCCAGATGAAGCTGATTTAAGCATATTTATTGGAGGCATTTTGCATAAATTCTTAGAATAACATTGATCTTTGAAGAGGTGGATGTAATGAATTCAGACATGAATTTGGTTTAGATTTAAAATTCTGGCCTTTCAAACTAATCTTGTTCTGGTCCTGTAACGTTTTCTCTGACCCTGTGAATGCATTTCTTTTTATCTTCCTTTTATCATACCATACATAGCTGCTTTGTACTGGTTGGTAGTTGAGCACCCGCATCCTAAAGGTCAAAGGTCAGCTGTCAGACTTGGGGCAGAGCTGTTACTGTAGCTTTAAGCTCCGTTTAACCCTTACCTCTGAGGTGAATCGTCGGTTAGTTCACTGGTCCTCAGGCTGCAGCGAGCTCCAACACATGTCCTCATACCAGCTTCATACCGTATGCCCCAGGGCAACGCAACAAAGCACATACTGAGACGTAAATTTTATTTAGATTTTTACTTATTATTATCAGTGTGATTGTTTAATGCCATCTGACAGTATGGCTAAGCTTAGATATAGAGATACCCAACTAGATTGAAAATACTCATTTTCATTGCTTTGCTATACCATTTCCTCATTGTTCTCTCATCTAATTAGAGTCCAATTTAGTTTCATTCATGCTTGTTGGATGAATCCTGTTTAGTAAGTTTCACCTTCCGAGCTTCAGAAAAATACAACACTCAAACACTCAGTTCAAAACATTTCTGCCGCCAAATAGTCTTCTTTACAACTGCATGCCTGCATGAACATGTCTGGAAATCCTATCGCTTTTTATTTTTTTCCTCTTAATATGGATCTTTCAATGCACAGGTTTTGTCAATCAACATACTTGCAATTTGTTCAACAATTATAAAGATGAAGGTTGATATGGGCGAGTCTTACACTTTTGGAAGAGGGGAAACAATAGTAAACCTAATGCGCAGACTTAGTAAGTACACGTCCAGTACATTTCACGCAAAAAAATTACCTCAGCACCTTCTAGTAGTTGTAAATTTATTGCCCTCCTAAGGAAATTACTAGGACAGTAAATTATGAATTTATCTTTTGAAACTCTGTGTTGAAATGATAAAACATTATTGACCTGCCGAAATTATTGAAAGGTCAGAATTTGTCATTATTTAGCAAAGTGGATTTTACACATTTGCAGTCATATTTTAACATGTTCATTTTGTTTCAGTAAGCTGAAGAAGCTGGTGCGGACCCTGAAGGACAAAGGCAGTGTGGTGGAGAAGAAGCTTGAGGAGAAAGCCCCCGACAGTGGACCTGGACTACGCACTGGCCCCCTTTGAGGGACTCACACCTGAATACATGGAAATGAGTACGTCTACACCCATGTTTGTAATTTTAGTCCGCTTTCTCATTGATTCTGCTGAGAGTGTCATTTCTTATACTACAAATGTCAACTTTTCCTGCTTTTCAAAAGTGTTTCTAGTTTTTTTAGACAATGGGGAACAAATTAAACAATAGGAATCAAATAGCTGCTTTCTTTGATTAATGCATATCTGAAAAGCAGCCCAGTCTCCGGAGAAAACATATTTACAACGAAATGTCAAAAACTTATGAAAAAATGTTACATCTATGTTGTGAAAAGCCAAAACAAAATAACCACCTGACCCAGCTTTTGCACAGTTAAATTTGTTGCTAGATTAGTATGAACCTGCCTCTCTTGAACCCATCCACCTCTTTGACATCAGGTACGCTCAGGTATATAAAGGTATATTCAGGTATGTGGAGGTGGAGCTTGCACTGTGCCACTCCAGCTCTTCTCATTTGCTATTTTCTTCCTCCGGGTCTTTGTGTCGGAGCCGCTCAGAGCTGCAGCCGTCAGTCTCAGTGAGCTGGAATCCCCCGTTCCCACAAGGCTAAAGTTCCTCTGTCAGCCTCCACGCTCACGTTTCACTCTCAAGGAAACTGCGCATCTCAGATACAAATGCGTGCTATGCAAATTAAGTTTAAATAAATGTCATGAAGTTGCTTTTTTTAAAGAAAAAGTGTGTAATCTGTGTTCAGCTATTAGATTATCATATAGAAAGTCCTTGTGTGGCTCACTTCAAGATTTTTTTTTTTTTCAGAACTGTGCATTTCTTGCCCAAATATTGAAATTATTTTGGATTTTTTTTTTTTTGCACAAACTCAAACTAAAATAAATCGACTGCAGTGGAGTACGCTTACACATACAGTATGTTACATACAATTCATACGTCATTTATTTTTGTATTATTCACTAAAGCCTATGACTAGTGCACTTTTGATGAAGTTTTGATCAGTTAATTGATTAATTAATTAATTGAACACTATTAAATAAAATGCTCTTGAATAAAACTACCACAGAGCTTTGCTGATGCAGAGTGTTCAAATGAAATGTTAAAAAATTTTGCACTTACTGTAGATTTTCAAAATAACAAAGAATGGTGTTGTTGGGTTGTTTTGGGTAGTGGTGAGACTGCAGTCAAATGAGGGGTAAAACTCACTAAAGTATTTTCTGTTTAAGCCAATATCCTTTAACAAAAGAAAAGATGTTATATCTATGTATCCATTATTATATCTTACAACTAAATAAAGACAATGTAATAAAACAGTTTCTTTTCTCTCTCATAAACAAGCGCCTTTCTAATCATCATCTCTTTTTTCTCATGCCTGTTGCAGTTATCCAGTTTGGGTTCGTCTCCTTGTTCGTGGCGTCCTTCCCACTAGCTCCGCTCTTTGCTCTGCTCAATAATGTCATAGAGATTCGCCTGGATGCCAAGAAGTTTGTGACTGAACTACGCCGACCAGTGGCAGCACGAGCCAAGGATATTGGTAAGTCTTTCGAATTGGTGATCTTTGTTTTAGCGCTGCATATTTTTTTGTGATGACCACATTTGTTTATAGATTAGGTTTAGGTATAGTATTTGACTCAAAGTTTTCTCAAACCTGTCTGATAATTGCCTCTAATGTATTGACACATTTGCCTGGGATCCAGAGCCCACACTCCAGCAAATTCGCACTCCCCACTGCATTTCAGATCAACTTCACAACAAACCGGACACACAGATGAGCTTATTTGCGTGACACACATAAAACAAAGAAGCTGATTGGTCGTCTGTCATTTAAACCAAAATCTAACTTCACTTACCTCACATTAAAATCCTTTTTTTTTGCATCATTGATTCTACAGAAATTTGCAATATTTTTCAGTTCCACAGAATATTATTTTCATAATTTTCCATTTATTTCTTCGGCGTAAGGTTAACACAATGCTTGTCCCTGATTAACCAAATAATCTGTCAATCACGACCACTGAAATTCGAAAGCGGTACACGGTGGCCATGCAATATATTATTTTGTCTGGATTTTCCAGGCAATTGATACATACCTGTTTTGTCTAATTATTTGGATGAAACATGGTTTGTAATTTTAATTCACATATATTTTACACAATTTCACTTTTTTCTGTAGGTATTTGGTACAACATACTAAGTGGAATGGGGAAGTTCTCTGTCATCATCAATGTAAGTGTTCTGTAAAACAAGTCCTGAAAAAGGTTTAACTTTAGCATCTGTCTTTCATAAAAGTATCACAGAAAAGTTAACTTGTACATTGCTTAAAGTCCTAGATCCACATTTGCACATCACAAACTAATAACAAGAGAAGGTCAAGGTCTAGCTGACTCTGCTTCATGGGATTTGAGCTAAGTTTTGTTTAGGATTTGTCTGGAGCCTGGCAACCAAATCCTTTCCGTTTACTTTTAATACCAGGCCGTATCAAACAGGACTTCCTAAAAAGGTATTTATTATTAAGTCACAGTAATAGGCTGTGTAATAGTCACAGAGGAAGAGTCCCAAATCCAATTCTCACAAGAGCAATGATTCTATCTCTTTGGAAAAAAAACTAAAACAAAAAGTCCCAGACAATACCCAAAATAGTAAGGAACATAACAAGCATAGCAAGAATGTATCTGTCTTTGTCCACTGTTTCAATGGAATAAGTAAAGAGCCTCAAAATTACAGAATTGGTTTACAGTATAGATAGACAATGAGATTATTATTTTTTTTTTTTAACTTTCTTTTCATATCCACACTTCACTGTCAGACTATTTTACTTTAGCATCCTGAACAGAAAAAAGTCAAATGATTAAGACAGCTTAAATAAACTTTGTCCTGACGGTTCAAATGTTTTGCTTTTATTGATTTATCTGATGAGTTGTGAACTGTCACGATTGTCCACAGGCGTTTGTCATCTCGTTCACATCAGACTTCATCCCTCGCCTGGTCTATCAGTACGTCTACAGTCCGACCGGGACCATGCACGGCTTCATAGACCACACGCTGTCCTACTTCAATGTGTCCAACTTCAAACCAGGGACCGCTCCTGACAGCACTGAGCATGGGAACATCTCTGTATGCAGGTAAAAAATATACAATATATCCAAGGTAAAGTCAACATGCTCATATGGTCAACATGCATACATTTTATATAGCTAGAATGCAGCAATCAGTGAAAACAGTAAAAACAGTGAAAAAAATAAAATAAAATTACCCTCAGAGCCCTTCTTTACATAACAAGGCAATACAAGCTGTGAGTGCACACTTCATAACTAATTGTCGATCGATAGCTAAAAATATCTAATAACTATTCAAATCAAAATCAGAAAATGTCTATTATGAAGCAAGCTTTTTTATAGGCTTGGGACTTGAAATTTGTAATAGCAAATAGTGGAACAATTGTCTAGTAACCAGCAGTCTGTACTGTAGTATTATATTTAGCATTAATCATTTTTCTTTTTTTTTTATATTATATTTATATATTTTTATATGTATGAATCATCAGAGTACACATGCATAACTCAATGGAGTGGCTTCTTATGACCAAGACACTTCAACTACCTTTCCTGTCATGACTCTGGTGTGTGTCATGGTCAAATGACATTAGCATCTTCAAGTCCATCAGTCTGCCCCTGGGCAGCTGTGTGTACAAAGGTAGTTTACTGATACTCAGCGCGGAGAAAATAAACAATCAATCACTATATGAGATTTGCTAAGCTTATAAAGTACACAACAAATGTCATTCATTATTAGTGAATGATTGAAAATCTGAACTTTTTACATATTCTGATGAGCATGTTGCTGCTGTTAAAGACTTGGAAGTTCATATTTAACATTGATGTATTGGCAACTAATTTTATCTTTAAAGCACTTTAAAAAGAACCAAAGTGCAGTACTCATTACATGTAAAACACTTAAACAGAAAGACACACATTCCAGATTAATTAGCTTACATTGAGGTACAAATGAGACATAAAAACATTTAATTACTTGACCTGTCATATAAAAAGGTAAATTGTTGCAGAGACGAGGACCAGCCACTAAAAAGGCTTGATTTCCTCCCTGTGTATTAATTTTCAAGATCAGCTGTTCAGATAAATTAAAAAACAATACATTTATTAAATCAATGATATCAAAATCATTGAATGCCAGAATGGGGGAAATATGGTCATGCCTTCTAGTGCCATCATCGCTGCGCTGCCAAATTTTGCACAAGCTGCAGACGCCAAAGGGAGGCCTGACTGTCTCCAGTGTACAGAGCATTACAAAAATCTAAACCAGTGGTTAAGAAACCATTGATCAGAACTTCAAAATGGTGTTTTGAAACAATGGGCTTAATCTTGGCCAACTGCCTGAGGTGAAAAAAGCTAGACATTACCACAAATTTTATTTGGGTTTCAAGTTTCGAATCATTGTCCATGTTTATTCTTAAATTAGTGATTGTAGATTTCACAAACTCGTAACTGTATTGTTCTGCATGTTCCCATAGACTCCAGACAGGGTGGGATGAAAGCAGATTCCCACAATTTCTCTACAGCTGTATTCTCCTCAAAGACACTGCTCCATTGTGTCTGTGGATTTTCACTTATGACAGTAGCAAACATCTCCTTCATTATCCCAACATAAAGAGCTATAGAGAGAAAGGTCACTAATGCCGCTGGTCAAATACAGCTGAGTTTGACCTGGGTTGCATAAGACACACAGACTTACAGTATACAAGAATGGTGCTTTTGTACGGGACAGCCTGTACGTCAGAACGTGGACATGCAGACTCACAGAAAGATGTAGAGGCGTGAAATCAAACTGAAGATGAGCCAAAAGTCGCTCTATGTTGTGGTGGTGTGTGTGTGTGTGAGAAAGGAAGAACAGGGCGTGTCTGTTGTGGCCAACATTCAAGAACCTCATTCACAGCAATACTACATCAAAAAATTTACCATGAGTTTGACATTTGGACGATACTTTACTCTACAATTCAGTGGCTTTACATTTATTATTAAGACTCAAAAAAATAGGTAATACACATTAAAAGAGGGATGACTCCCAATAATGAGATTTAGTCATGTTAGTCAAAGTCTAAGATTCTAGTATCAGATTAAAACAGTGAGTTGCATGGTGATGTGGGATTATTTGATTATAGTTGCTTTAATTAGCTCATCGTTGTACTTCATTTTTGGTAATTACTAAAGCATTACAGTTTAGTAATCATGGCATGGCAATGCACACCCTTTGCTGTGAGCAATGAATGAACAATGACAAAATCAAGTTATTTTGTCATTAGATAATGTGAATGTGATGCTAATAGCAAATCAGATTAGTAAACATTTGTATAGCACTTTTCACAGACAGAGTCACAAAACACCTGGCGCCTCAAGCTCCGACCACCACCAAGCGTCCTTAACTTGCATGTAATTGGTTGGTGGGAAAAACCGAAGTACGTGGAGGAAACCACCCAGACACATGGAGAAACATGCAACCTCCAAACAGAAACATTATTTTTTTTGCCTCCATGGTATATTTTCAATGCCTACTTTACAGAGGTTCACTCTTATTGTGGACCCATTAACCTCAAATTTTCTTTGCAAGTTGTCTTCAAGCACATGTGTTTCTACTGTAACTCATTCTTTTGTCGAGGCTACTTTGACAGCTATTTTAGGCTTGATCCTGGCAGCACCATCTCGACCTTCTCCCGCAGTAACTTAATCCAATTCAAACCGATCTTCAGTTTTAAGCTCCTACATATACCCAAACATGGAGTCTAATAAAACAGGAATGTTCTCCATGTCTGTGCTTTTTATTTCGTGCCACTCTGGGAAGTGAAGAGGTTGTTGACCTGAAGCACAGGAAGGATGAGAGGATGTAAGGCTGGTCCGCTTGTGTAAAACAGTTTGCAGCCAGTGAATTAACATGTGGATAAATAGATCAAAGAGAGAAGAGTGAAAAGCAGATTCCAGAGTGCTGCCTGGCTGTATATGGAGAAAGTATGAGCCGGTGCTAACTCTCTGCCCTCCTTTATAAAGATAGTGAGGCCCAGCGCTCCATCAGTCTGGTAGGAAAACTCTCAGGGTCCAGGATGTGATGGGAAACTTGTCACAACTTATATTTGTCGCTTTTCTGGAAGTGGATAAGGATTTTGATTAACATGAGAACTGAATTTATACACATTTTTGAAATACCACAATGTTTGGTTCCTATTTAGAATGGCAGATGTTTTGTATTTATTTGTCAATGACCCTGCATGCTTTTCATTAGCTTTACACAACAATGCTGGTTATTTGTACTTTCCAATTTTGCTTTGGTATGGATCAGATGCCCTTCCTGTTGCAGCTGTCCATTTTTCTGGGAACATACTTGTGTAATTTGTGGTTTTCTTATCATATAATTTTTATGCTCTATGTCAGCCTTAAGAGAATGGCTAAAAAGTCATAAGGCCAAAAATATAAATTTACTTGAATTTTGTTTTTATACTATAAACTGACAAGATGAGCTTAATATTTTGAACTTACATTTTCAAGGTGTACGACATGCAGCTTCCGGCTATGAATGATCATAGCTCACTGTTGTTAACAGATTTAGACTATTATAACTATATACTTTTTGCTAAATTTTTTTAAAAAATTACTATCTCATTTGATTGCATGTTTTTATTTTTCCTGCTGTTCTTGAACTGTGTCTTGCAACACTGGACTTTCCTCATTGTGTGTCTTGTCTTAAGTTACACATGACAGACAACTTGTAGATATGAGTTAAATTAACTTTACATTTTTAGGTTAATTGCATTATTACTTTTTTACATCATATTTGAATCACACTTGATCACATAGTGAATTACAAAAGCAAACATCATTGCAGCTCTAACAAGGCCTGAATATTGTCATCATAACATCATAACATCCTTTAGGCCAAAAACACATACTACAGACGAGGGCAGCTAAAATGAACATTGTTTAAATGCAGTTTTCCTAATGCAAAAAGTGAATGGGTCTGAACACTATAAAAATGATTGATTTAAAAAGATGCGTGAAATTACCTTTTTAAGAATTTCATGGCACAGTACAATGTTATATACTGGAAAATGTGACTCTTGTCCACCATCTGGCCTCAAGACAACATCACATTCTCTTAACATGAATGGAACCTATGCATAAATCTACATTTTCCCTTTTCTTAGGCATTACTTATCTTCCTCCAGAGGCTAACACTAAGCACACAGTAAATCATGATGTATTTATCTTCTTTTACAGTGTTAAACAACTTGAATGCACAGATCTGTAGATCATATAATATAATCTTTGTGTGTAAGTGCTGTGGTTTTCAGCAGTGGTGTGGGAGGAAGCATCCTCACTTTGACAATGAAGCAGTGTTCTCCAGATGTGATCTGTCAAATACTACACTATGTCGACCAGCTATTGGAGAAAAACTATGAATCTCACTAAAACTGTGCTGCAAAATGAAGATTAAAACATAAGATAAGAGCTTTCAGTGACTTAGTGAAGATTCGTCAAATGAATTAAGAGGACAAATCAGTCTAAATAAAAACTAGAAATCTTTAACAGCTATTGTCTAAGACAATTTCTCTTACTTTTAGGATTAGATAAAAGATTTCTTATTTAATTTTAAAAATACAGATACAGATGTTGATCAAGGTGTTGTCTAAGTGTTTCCTGAGAGCTATTTTAATTGAAGCCAGAATGACAGCATCACATGTGGTTTAGTTTGGTTGTTTGTTCTTGAACCTAATTAAATGTGTTTACAACAGACAAGTCAAAGGAAAAGAATCCTATTAATCACTATGATAAACATAACAGCCTAAGCCTCTTCTTTGAAGCACTTGATACACAATCCTGTGAGCCTTTTAGGAGGTTAGTTTTCGGTTTAAAGACAAGGTTTAAGTTTTTTTGTGATTTCAAAAGAAATATTTGATTTTGCATTGTTAATTGCGACTATAACTTTTGACACCTGAAAAACCATTAGTAAGGCCGTTCAATTAACAAAATTTCACTGGAGATCAAATAATTTCTAATTGTCAATGAACATATTCACTTTTTTAGCTGAGTTTAGACTTTCAAGGAGAAATTAAAGGTCAGTGTAAACTCAATTCTAACTGTTTTAATACAATTTACCTTTTTTTGTTCAGGAAATTACACTACCTTTCTTGTTAGACTTTGAATTCCGGTGTACAGTTGTTTTATACGTAAATTGTAAGCATAGTAATATCTGCCCTGGGGCATCTTGGTGAAGAATGGTAATATGCAACAGTAGGACTAAAACGTCTTATGGGCTTTTGCAAGCAGAGTAACATCACAGGAGACCACCAAACATCTAGTTATAGGACAAAACATGACACACCAGTTGTTTAGATTTCGAGTTTCCAACCTTTTTATCCCAGTGACTTGTATTTTACCAGGGAAATTTTTGACAACCACTGCCTACACCCTTCTCCTATTTAACTTAAACCTTCTGTCTTATAACTAGGAAAATACTATTTTACAGATAATAAAAAGGCTTCAAGAAAGTAATGCTCTTAAAATGTGTCAAAGGAGCAGTTTACTTCCCAGCACTTAATTTTAATTAGGTCTAGCATGGGTCTGGTAACTCCCAGAGAATTTCAATATGCATAAGATTTCACTAAACATTTTTGTTTATGATTGTCTTTTGGCTTCAAACTTATTTGCAGGTAATTCCACAACTGTTACCTAGTGTCTACATTGTGCATAATATGGGCTAAAATTCACAAAAATGACTCAGACTGTTGACAAATTATTTTATCTTGTAACACTTTGATTGTTTAAATTCCCAGGAAACTAAATCTGTTTCAGAACTCAAATGACTCATAACACTTCCTGTAATTTTCAACTTTTCTTTTTCAATTTCTTCATAAACTGCAACTTAACAGCTGTAAAACTATGATGAATATTTACCACAAGGACTATCACTCCAAACTAAGTCAGAATTTGAAGAATGCAAGAATAGGCTTTAAAAGACCCCAAATTTGGGTCCTTTAGTTCGGGAATTACTCGTTTAAAAGATCAATTTTACTGACAACTGAACATTAAATTCAAACTTTGTCTTGTGTGTTGCAGGTATAAAGATTACAGAGAGCCTCCCTGGGCTACAGATGCCTATCAGTTCTCCAAACACTACTGGTGTGTGCTAGCCGCCAGACTGGCCTTCGTCATTCTCTTTCAGGTGGGACAACTGCGCACAAACTTTTCTAAGTGTTTAAATATCAACTTAAGTTTCACACTGAAAAGATACTATCCACTTACTCTTGACAAAATCGGTAGACATAACAAATAGCACATTATTTTACAGTAAACAACTATAGGAGGTTTTAGAGACAGTACGTCCTCCCTTCAGACAGATATATTTAAGGCAGTAACTCACTTAACCCTTATCATACGAACGAACAGGTTAACATTGGATAACATTGGATAAATTCACAAGGTTGTTAGGTATGCTTCAATAAAATACCGACACCAGTTTTTCTATATTCACATTATGTATGATCAAAAGAGTGACAATTGATGTAGTCCGACAGGCTGAATTGGATATGTTTGTGTGTGTATTGACCAGTCATTTGTCATTGAACGGCCTGATTGTACTCTTCATGTCTGAACCGTTCCCAGATGGTTGAGTAAATGACCAAAAGCTGGATGTATAAACAGATGCATAGTTTGACTGCTCACATCTGTCCAGCGTCCTTCAGCACGCTCTGATCTACACACTTCACTGCAGACACAAATGGCCTGTTGGAAAACTTTCCAAACCTAAAGGTGTTTAAATCACATTGGACCATACTACACAGGAAAAAACAAACATTAAAAAGGTATATTTCTGTTTGCCTTGTATTTGCATTGTTAGTTCTGCACCACTACATTTTTTTCACTTATTGTATATTTTGTACATGTTTATTTTATTTCTCTATCTTGTATGTTTGCACCAAAACACCAAAGATTTAATGTGGTTTGCCTGATTTGGAAACTTTGTGCATTAGCAGTGGAATCTGATTCTGATAAGACCACTTCTGGATAAAATAATGCTTAATGATGAAATAAATCTAGGCTTACATAATAAACCTTTGGGAAAATATTTTAGATTAGGCATATGGCAGTAAAAACAACTGAAGCAATACCATGAGCATGCATTGCCAGTTTTAACAACACAGAAATGGGAACTTTTAGCAGTAGCAACCGAAAATAAATGATTAGAAAATTGCTATTTTGGTGCCAGCGTGAAGGAATCTTTTCTGTAAAATGGTTCTTATAACGGTGTATATACAGTTTCTTCCTTCAGTCTATGGCTACATTCAGAAATTTGTTCTGGTTTAAGTTATTATTATTATTTTTTCATAATCCACAACCAGTCTCTGTTAATTAGGCCTGTTTCACACTGCAGCTAAGCAATTTGAGTTTTTTTTTTCAAAAGTGTACTTCTTCACTTACTGTTCCATGCATTCCCTATTGGAAATTAGTTGAAGCACCCTAAAAATAATGACATAGATTTTTACTTTAATCTTTGTGTCTACTTTTAGCCAAACAAACAGCCTTTCCCTGGTGAAGTATATACATTTTAGCTTCCACGTAGGGAAAACATTAACTAGCCACAGCGTGAAATAGACCTACACCTCGTCTTCACTTTTTTGAAAAAGTTGTTCCAATGCAGGCAGAAACTAGTGAAGTTCCAGTAGGGCTGTGTGCATCAGGGACACAGTTCCTTTTTTTCAAAATTAGGTATTTCAGCTTTAACATTTTCATTCTTTTCACCTCATTTCAGAACCTGGTTATGTTCCTGAGTCTGGTGGTTGCTTGGGTGATCCCAGACGTCCCTAAAACCATTGTGGAACAGCTCAAACGTGAGAAGAAACTGCTGGTGGATTTGTTTCTGCAGGAGGAAAAGGAGAAATTCCAGCTGATCCAGAGCTTATTCACTAAAGACGGTGCAAACCTCCAGTCGTGCAGCGCCATGCTCCAGTCTGGACAAGGCTTAGCTCCCCTGGGGCGCTACAGCACCCTGCCTCCGCTCAGCACCCAGGCCTCTGCGCGGGACGGCGAGGGCTTACCCAGGGCGCGATGCAGGGCTGCCAGCTTCAGCCAGTTCAGTAGAAAGCCAACTAGTACGGCGAATGAGAACTCAGTGCATACTGCAGTTTAATGGGTGGCTTGCGAAAGACGTTTGGAATCACCCAGCGGTCTTGAAAATAAGTTGAACTTTTAAGACTTTCTACTCACAGACTGTTCAAATAAATGTTTTTTGTATAAATAGTGAGGCAGATAAGCTTCATAGCGTAGACAAGCAATAATGGCTTTTAATAGGCCGCGGTACTGACATAGAAAGTGTGAGGTCTGTGGCAGTAATGACAAAATGTAATGTTTTATCAAGCCGACGGTAGCAACTGCTTAGTCTTTTTTGTATAATTCGTAGATTCCTTTTAAATGCTACAGAAAAGAATTAGGCTAACTTTATTTTTCATTAATACCAAGAAATCATTTGCACAAACACACACATAAAGACAATTTTTTGGGCAATCTATGATTTGATTTCAAGTAGAGCATACGTATAATGTATTTAAAAAGAATCCTGCTTGGGGTCTACTTTCTAAACAACTCCAAAGGAATTAACAGAGAAGGTCTCTATGGTCTCTATTTACAGTATATAGCACTTTTTCACTTTTCAAGTCAATCAAATCCTACAATCAAGGATCCACTCACCCAGGGTCCACAAACACCAAGGTGGGTTGTGTGTCTCGCCCAAGCGCTAGGACACTCTTGTCGTCCCACTGTGGCACCTGATGTTGCTGCTGTCTTCTATCCAAGTACTGACTCGGCCCAAACTTGCTTAGCTTCTGAGATCTTACATGATTAGACTATGACACGTAGGTATAGCCACAAGACTGAAATATGAACTGATAAATACATTTAGGAATCACACAGAAAGAGGACTGCTTTGTTTAACTAAATAACTGCAGATTATGCAGCAATTTTGAGTTGACTATAATTTATTGAACTAAAATGCTTAAAGGTACTATACCCAATTTAGGCTTCCTTAAAAACAAACAGTAATAATTCATTTCAAACTTGCAACTTAAGTTCACATGTTTTGATCACTTAGCTAATGCATTCTGAGCCTCCAATATATTCACCACGATTCAAGCTTCTTTCACAGCTGTTGTGAGCGAGACATGCCAGTATGCTAGTAGCAGTTAGCCACAAGTTTGGCGTGACAATGGCCCATAATGCATTTGTAGAATTGCTGAAACTTGTGTTGTTTAAAAGGTCTAGTCACTAAGAAAAATCACCAAACTGCAAATGTGTAAAATTACCTTTTAGATATTTAATGGCAAAGTGCAATATTATTTATAGAAAAAAAAACTGGTTGCCCACCATTTTGCCTTTTGATATAATGTAGAATGTGTACACAACCTATTCATGTATGATTGTTGGCCTAATCCTTTTCTTGTTTATTTCTAGTATTAGCAAGGTTAGCAAGAATATGATGACTTATTTTACATGCTATTTTCAAAATAAGAATTATTATTACTGCTGCTGATTACTGCTTACTAATACATGGATAAAATGCCAATGTGGTGCACTGCCACTGTAGACTTCAGTTAGTTTAGTTTAGAATTTGTTTTTTCTTAATAGACCTTTACAGACTGTAGATTAACTAACAATAACTAACTTTGTAAATATGAGTTTTCATTCAAGACTTCATCAACATTCCTTTATTCTGACGCACCAAGCTGAACTCACACATTCCTAAGATATTTGCAATACACTGCCATAATCCAATGCTTACTGGACTGTTACATGTGTACATGGGTGCCCTCGCTGCCTGATTTGTGCCACAACTCTCCAGGAATATGGAGTAGATAAAGTGCATTTTGGGATTACCAGCCCAGAACACTGATATTGTTACGAATGTTATTATACCAGTTTAGCCATGAATAAACACATGGAAAGTAACTGCCATATATGTTATTATTAGTAGATAATGTCTTTGTAAGCCAGACATGTTACTATTTCAAAAACATCTTTGAAGTCATAATGTTTGGCTTGGAGAGCTTAAAAAATCTTGTTCAAACAAAGCTGGTTTTGTTTGTCTAAGGAAGCATTTTGATGGACACTTATTGGGCAGTGCTACAAATCAGGCAGTGACGTGTTAAATCTACTGTGTTAGACGAACTGCAAACAAGCTACTGGCATGCTAAATGATTTTGCTTCCTTCAAAGGCCTTTACACACCTTTAAAGTCTGGTATCGTCAATAATAAAAAAAGACTGTGTTTGACTGTTAACTACAAATTTAACTCAGACTTTTTTGGACAGTCAACCAGACTTGGAGCAACGTATTTTAGTGGCTTCTGTTACAGACACACGTGTTCTGAATATTGTATTTAATTATGTAAATGTTTTGTGTTGCTTTTCTCCCTTTTCCTGTTTTTATGGATCTTTGGCCTTCTCTTGCAGGTTTGTGAGACTAACTTAGAGACTACACACAGGCAGGTTTCTGTGCTTGCTAGAATGTTTTGTAAAATCAGCAATATTGATATATTCAGAGATGTACATATATTATATTTGTAATAATCTCAGGTATTGTTCCCTTGTAGACTTTACTGTGTCTTTCCTTTGAGTTATAGGTTCACGTAGAGTAAAGAAAGTTAATGCCTGGGCTTTGGTGCCGTTATTTGTGAAGCTTCTAATTTCTTAACATTCTCTAAATACTAATGTCATATTTAGCCTGAACAAGAATGAAGACAAAATTAACTACTGTAATTGTTTAATACGAAGCATTGAATGTTTGGATTTGGAGAAACCCAAGTACTAGTGGAAGATATTCAGTTGTGTTACTTGAGTAAGATATGACATGGCAGAAGTACTGAAGTGCTTTTTTTCAAAATGTACTTTCAAAGTAAAAGAACAAATATAATTTTGATTTGCTCAAAAGCTGAACTCAATCTATGAAGGTGCTAAAAACCTCTCAATATTTACAGATAGTCTCAAATAGTGACAAAAAATACAAAGTAAGTCATTTGTACTTTTAGATTTTAGTATCATTTGATTTGAGGCCAGTTCACACTGGCAATGGAGATAGGAAGGATAACGTATCTTAAGTTTATTCTTTGATGTGAGTAATGATCAAACCCTAATGACTAAGTTGTTGGTAATATTCAGGAGTGGTTTGGGAACTGACCTAGGCACCCAAGTCAAATAATTTGCATGATGTGTCTTTTTATAAACCTCTGGAAGTGTACTCATCTGCTCTGGGAACACTTTTATTGGCACAAGATTCGGAGCCAGTGCCAAGTACAAATCACACACCACCACACGTCTCTGCTAACATCACATGATGTAACTTTCTCACACAAAACTGTTTTGACGGGGTGTTCTCCTGTAATTGCTTGTTTGGATTCGACAGTATAAACAAAATTAAAAAGTTAAAAAAGTCTGACTGGGCACAGTAATGCCTAACAAAGTAGAAAAGATATATATATATATATATATATATATATATATATATATATATATATATATATATATATATATATATATATATATATATATACATATAAACATATTTCACTTAAACTTTGTGTGAAAGACCAACACTAAGTTGCACACAATGGTGAAGTGGAAGGACAGTCATACATGATCTATTTTTTTTTTACAAATTAAAAGCTGAAAAGTAGGCGTGCAAAATTATCCAACCCCTCTGAGTCAATATTTTCTGGAACCGCCTTTTGCTGCAATTACAGCTCCAAGTCTCTTTGGGTATGTTTCTACCAGCTTTTCCACATCTTGAGACTGACATTTGTGCCATTCTCTTGCATAATAGCTCCAGCTCAGTCAGATTAGATGGAGTGTGTTTGTGAACAGCAGTTTTCAGATCTTGCCACAGATTCTCGATTGGATTTAGGTCTGGGCTTTGTCTGGGCCATTCTAAGACATGAATATGTTTTGTTTTAAACCATTCCAATGTAGCCTTGGCTTTAGGTTTGGGGTCGTTGTCCTGTTGAAAGATAAACCTCCGCCCCAGTCTCAAGTGTTTTCAGACTCCAATAAGTTTTCTTCCAATATTGGGCTGTATTTGGCTCCATCCATCTTTCCATCAGCTCTGACCATATTCCTTGTCCCTGCTGAAGAAAAGCATGTGCAGAAAATAATGCTGGCACTTGGATTTTTGATTGTGTGGATGGTGCATTCAGAGTCATGAGCAGTGTTAGGTTTCTGCCACACATAGCGTTTTGTATTTTGGCCAAAAAGTTCAATTTTGGTCTCATCTGACCAGAGCATCTTCCTCCACATGGTTACTGTGTCCCCCACATGGCTTTCGGCAAAGTGAAAACATGATTTCTTATGGCTTTCTTTCAGCAATGGCTTTCTTCCATAAAGGCCAGATTTGTGTAGTGCAGAACTAAAAGTACCTTTGACAGATTCCCCAATCTGAGCTGTAGATCTTTGCAGTTCCTCCAGAGTCACCGGGGACCTCTTGGCTACATCTCTGACCAGTTCTCTCCTGTTCAAACTGTAAGTTTAAGTGTACGGCCTGGTCTTGGTAGATTTGCAGATGTGCCATACTCCTTCCATTTATGGATGATGGTGTAAACAGTGCTCTGTGAGATGTTTAGAGCCTTGGAAATCTTTTTATAACCTAATCCTGCTTTTTACTTCTCCACAGCTTTATCCCTGACCTGTGTGGTGTGTTCTTTGGTCTTCATGATGCTGACTGCTCCCCAATACTCTCAAACAAACCTCTGAGGTTTTTACAGAACAGCTACATTAATACTGAGGGTGGATTACACAGGTGGACTCTATTTATTTGTTAGGTCAACATTGGAACCTTCTAAAGCCTCTAAAAGTAATGTGTTGCACTCAGAAAAAAGGGGGTTGGATAATTTTGCACGCCTACTTTTCAGCTTTTAATTTGTAAAAATTAAAAATTGCAACTTAGTGTTGGTCTTTCACACAAAGTTTCAGTGAAATATGTTTGATTTTTGTGGTCATAATAAGAGAAAATGTAAAAAGTTCAAGGGGGTTGGATACTTTCGCAAGGCACTGTATATATATATTATATATATATATATATATATAATATATATATTATATATATATTTATATATTATATATATATATATTGTATTTACCACTGTTTGTATTGAATGTTGGCAGTGTGTAACCTTAATCACTCTCATCTTTTACTTTAAGTACCCAGCAGAAGTTTTGTCCACTCTTGCTGCTTTCATTCGGTGGGGTGCACAAGGACTACATGCACATATCACATATCGGAAACATCTTCTCATTGTCTCTCCGGCTCAGCAGCTGTAAATGACTGGAACACGTCCAATGGGAGCTGTCAGACTGTGAAAATGGCAGCCACACATCCTCTAGTTCTTTGTTTCTACAGACTGATCCTAAATAACAACATGTCTTGTATCTGTCACCAGATGCATTAGTTCTGATCTACAGCAGCTGTGATTATGTACATGCAAATTGTAAAAGATAAATGATTATCTAACTTTTGTTTCTTAAGCTTCCACTTAGAGTGTGATGGAGTTGGATGCTATCTACTCAGAGAGAACAACAAACAGAAAATTATTGGAGAAGTTTGACATTTACACTGACTCAGAATGAGTAAAAAGAAAGTTCTATTACAAACTGTCAAATTATCAAATTACATGGAGTGAAAGAAATGTGAATGTTGATATTTGCTTATACATTTACAATCTCTCAGTTGTCTAAAATCTATAGGCCTTTTCCCACTGTGGGATCTTTTTTCAGTTCCTGGTACTTTTTTTTAATTCCAGTCCCCATTTTGGGCATGATCACACAGAGCAGGAACTATGAACTAGGGCCACAGCTGCTGCTTTGGGGTACTTTCTGGTCAGACCAGGAACCTTATTGGTGACACAAGAGCATTTACAACACTAACTTTGTTTGGAAACATGTTTTTATTTTCTGATTTTTATACAAACTTTCCTTGTCCTTGAGACAAAATTAAATGCACTAGGTATATAAATGTTTACATTTGTTAATAGTAACTTTTATTAGGAAATCACAGTGAATAGTTGTGTTTTATTGTTGATTTCAGTGATGATTTTAGTTTAACTTTTGTTTTTCTAACTCCAACAAATTACTTTTTTAAATGTTCCAGACTAAACAGATGCAGATGTTAAAGCTTTTTAGCCCCACTTTGAGAAACTGGTGCTGTGTGAATACAAACATGGGGACAGGGTATTCCTCTGACTAAACAGGGGCTAAAGTAATGTGGGAACTTAGTTCTTGGTACTTTCTTGTGGGAAAATGCCTCATGGTAACACTAAAGTTGACTGACTTGACTAGAAGTCAGTGTAATTAATTATTTGTCCAGGAGTGATCCAAAAGCTTCAACAAAAATGTATTTAGACAAAGCTTTGAAGGTTGAAATATTTTATTTTACTTTTTCCAGATGACTACCTTTGATGCCTTTTGCCATACTTGTAAGAATCTTTTTTTCCATTGAGAACCTCACATACTTTGCACCATATAAATCAGGTCAGTCAGTTTGTTTAGATTATTAGAAGCAAAATGAGTCATACATTGAAAAGGGTTTAAATAATTCCCTCCACAGGGTTAAGACAGAGAGAGAGAAAGAGAGATAAAAAAAAAGTTTTAATTAACAGCAGATTCACACAGACAAGTGGTTGTCAATGACACTTCACTCAACCGTAAAACTGTCAAGTTTTCATTCATGATCTTTTTCTCCAGCTCACCACATGATCTGCTCTGGCTTTGTTCTCATTGCTTGTGTGCCTCTGGTTCATTCCTGACTTGCCTCGATTTGTCTCTTAACTTACCGTAAGAGCTGCCACTTAATGCCAAGATTTTCTGAAGTTGCAGCCAACTTCACCTTACATGCAAATTACCAATGCAAATTAAAACTCTGTTGCATTTTTGGAAAACACTAACTTTGCACAGCATAAACAAAGTAATTAATAGATTGTTTTGAGACTGTTTTACGTGCAATACCAAGACAAGTGAAAGCCACCCACATAACTCCAAGTGCAAGTTTCAATAAAGACGTTTAATTGGGAGAAAATGTGTCAATGATCTATATATCTTACTCAAAAACAGTTTGAAATCCAAAGTTGAGATGTTATTTATTATCTTGGTTCAGAGCAAGTTTAGAACTTTTGGAGCTGTCTAATTTGAGTTCATCATGCATGATTGTATTTTTTTTTTTTTTTTATTAATTATTCATCTACTGAACATAGAAAAGACAGAAAACAGAAAAAAAAAACAAAAAAAAAAAAACCCAAACTAACCAACAACCAACAACCAAACAAACAAACAATATAATATATTCATACAACTTTAAAATTAATAGTTTGTATTGCTCTGTTAACATCTATGGCAATTTACACTCCCAAACAAGAAATTCATTGTTAACATGTTTTGTTGTTAGCTTTACCATCATGGCAAAACTAGCTCTTCTGAGGCTATGCTAGTGGCCGAAATGCATACAAAAACCAATAATGTGCCAAAGTTCGTATAGTTAACCCATTAGAACCCCTAAATCCTTGGAGGAAAATTATGTGGAGCACAACACAGACTAAATGAAGCCCAAATAAAACATTTCTGATATTTTTTTTATTTTTTTTAGAATACCACTAGTGTCAGAGATCTGCAATGTGTAATTCAATGTCATAATGACATTTGCAATCTACTCTCAACAGCCTCCAGTGAGGTTGTAAAGAGTAAAAGTTGCCATTGTTTGAAAACAAACCAGCCACAAAGTGACTTTTCACACACGAGTAGATCACAAAAATGTGTCATGTTATTTGCATTTCCCCCAAAAACTATTGTTTCCAATGGTATTTTCATCTAGGTTTGACTTATCTAACCATAAAATAGCCACAAAATAATAATAAAAACTAAAAAAGGCCTCATATAAGACCAGTTTTAAACAATATACATCAATTTGTTGCAGTTACTGAAAATACACTTTGTAGTAAACTTGTCAAAAAGTCTGTGTCAGATAAATGTGGGAGTAGAACTCCTGCAGCGCAGCCTCAGGTTTCACCTAGTGACATCACAGTGTGAGCCAAAAACACCTGCTGTTTTCGAAGTCTAAAGTCCCGTAGTGACACATGTGTTCCAGCACTTTTCAAATGATTAGTTTTCTATGATGAATTGTGTAAACATGTATCAGGTTGTGTGTGACAGGCACTTCTTCTGTAACTGTCAGAACAATAAACATGTTTAACTTTGAACAATAAAATATAAACTTTTATAAAAATACAAATTTGGACACCTGAGTGAAGTTGAAAATGTGCCATTTTGGAAATGTTACTGTGTGAAAAGGTCAAGTGACTGACCATAAAGCATCAGGATGTTCATCACTCTGGGAGTGTGTGAGGTCAACACTGTGAAAAAAAAATAAATTTTTTTTTAGAACCTTCCAGAGCAGCTGAAGTGGCTGTGACACCAGTGTTACGGTGGGTCCTTATGGGGCAGTACACTATTTTTTTGGTCATTTATAAATTATGCAAAATGAAAGCAGGATTTTTTTTGTCCTTCCCGATTGTGGTAAACACCATAGCGAAGCAGAAGTGCTCTGTTGATTCTGTTGGTCTGAATGTGTCTGTGGCCTGAGGCTGTACTATACCTTACCTGCACCTCTGTTATATTCTCCAGTCTTACCCTATGTTGGACCTGAAACTCCAGTCTTTACAGCTCTCATGTTCCCTGGACCCTCCATGTCTTTGTCTGCTCTTAAAAACACATGAAAGAGCTGAGCAGGACAGTGATGTGGAGACAGAGGACACACCTGATACTGTCACTGCAAACGCTCATGAGAACTGTGAGACGCAAGACGAAGAGTTTGTTGTTCCTTGTGTAGGATTTTTTGTTTGTTTGTTTGTTTCTTGTAGGTTTAGGAAAACAGAAATCTGGATCCGTACGGCAGTGAATAACACAGTTGTAGCCTAACCCTCAAACTTTTTTCTTTTAGATTTACAGACACTTTTGCTGTCAATGTGTTTTTGAGTAATAAAATAACCTTTAAGTGAACAAATATGTTTTAGATCCACAATACATCTTCATAAGTGACAGTCCACCAGATGGAAAGTGTACCTTTAAAAAGATGCAGTTGTCTTGCTTGCTCTTAGCTTCCAAATATTATCCACTATTTAAGACTTTTTTTAAATATATTTTTATTTTTTATATTTTAGAAGAAATAGAGTAATCAAGAACTAATAAGTTAAAGTAATAATCAACCTTGGTAAAACATTTGGAACTTTTTACTTTAAAAGGGCACCATGTAACTTTCTGGAGGTGAAAAGTCAACTGCACAATCCAATACAAACCAAAAGATAAATTTATTCTCTAAAACTTTCTTATTAGAGATAAATATGTTTGACGTCATAAAGTCAAAAAAGTTAGCAATAGGAGCAGCTTTTCCATGGAAACATTCACTAGAACGCCCTCCTCTTGGGCAATTAATAGGTCATTTTGTGACCATAAAAGTATACTCAGAGTAAGTACCACATTTGTATTATTTATTTAGTGTCACAAACACATCTACACAAGAAAACATACTTTTATTTAAGTTCAGTTTTGGTTGAAAAGGTACAAGGTGTACCTTTAAAATGTATATTCTCACAAATATTTACATATTCTGCAATATTGTACATGCAAGTGAAAGTGAAAGCTGAGTATTGCACAGTGACTTTACAAAGAAAACTTTACCCTGGAGTGTTTATGCTTTGTTTGAATGTAGAAACACTAGGCTCATCTATCACACTTATTCAGTTAGAAGTGTTTTATGGTGAATTTCCTAAAAAACAAGGATTACATTTGAAAAGGAATTCTGCCTCATTGTTTCACATCCTCATTATGTTTATTATCATGTATTTATTATTATATTATTTATAATTTATTATTATATTGTAGAACAATTGTGGAAAGAGAGATGTTATGACCCCTCTGGCAAAAAGACACACATTTACAAGAATAATTAGACTTTAATGTAGCAGCGCTCAGACTGTTAAGTACATGAGCTCATGGCCTCTGAACATGTCCATAATTGATGTGTGTGACCTAAATGCCACTGGACGCTGCTTGGGAACATCTAACGCTTTTAAATGTGTTTTACTGTGCCATTTTAACCCTACATGAGTAACTACCCTGCTCCTGTTCTCCTGCCCCCCTCACAGACCAGAAGGCCTCAGAGTTACAGCCCTAAGATCTCCTAAATCCTGTTTAGACACATATCCCATAATAAGGACGTATTGCCATGCTGTGTTCGTGTCACGATGCATAGTACACTAACATAGACTTAAGTGGATGCATTAGCACTTTTAGCTTATATTTTGTTAAAGGGATTCCAAGTTGGCATGACAACTTTGTATTCATCAAAGATTTAAGAAGAACCTCACACACATTTATGTATAAATAATGCTTTCAGGGCTTAATTTGTTGGCCTCGTTCTCTGCTTTTAGATGTTAGCCAAACATGTTTTTCAATAGTTTCACGAGCCATAGCAAAGTTTTTATTATCTTGAAACCAACAATCGCCTCATTATATGGGTTCCTAAATCGCACACAAACAAACAAACAAAAACAAACAAACAAACAAAAACAAACAAAAACAAACAAACATTTCTCCAGATACAAAGGCTAAGACAGTGTCGGGTCATAGTAATTGTTTTGTCACATCTGGATCCATTTGTGTCTTAAATGAAATAAACTTTGCCATTTTCGCTGTTTCATATTAGAGACCTGTCAGTTATTCACAACTGGACCTCATCTGGAGGGCCACAGAAGAGAAGAGTATGTCTAAACTAATTCATGTTTTGAAGTCAAACTGTAGCTGGCAGACTACTGATAAACATTTACAAAACATAAAATGGGTTAGAGACCGATGTCTCCAACTTTTCTCTAGAGAGCTACTTTAACAAAACATCAAAGACATACGGCTATAGTTTTAGCTGTTAGTACTTTTAAACCATGAAAGTTCTGGATGTGGTAAAATACACAAAAATGTTATGTAAAACACATTAAAGTAAGTAGATCTCAAGTGTAGATACTTTACAATAGACACCCATCGAAAAGGAGATGACCTACAGTATTTGAAGATGTCTCATAATGCAAAGTATGAGGCAAGGGTAAATCTTGGAGAAAGCAGTTCTAAGATTGATTAGAACAAAGAGAGCAAAAACATGAGCAGAGTAGAATGGTCTCTAAATAAAACAAATTCAAACTGTGGAGGACCCGCATTTCAACATGGGTTTATTGTTGTTCCTCCACAGTAAAATATTTTCAACACAAAACAATCCCAAACTTATTTCTTGGAGGCTTTACAGCTTAAATTTGTCTCAGCTCATGCCCCTTGCTTGGACTATTATTTGGACTAGATCACAATCAGACAGATTTTGCCCACCAGAGCAGAACCACACTGTTATCTGCAGAGTATTAGAGTCAGATCCGGGTCATGATACGGTCCACTTGATCCTGTCCCGACTTCGTCTCAATCTCAGCTTCATCCAAAAGTACTCTCCTTTGAAATTCCTGAAAACACATAATGCCCTTTTTAAATGAGAGCACCATCAGGAAATACGAACTTGTTCTGATAAGATGATATTAAAATACTTTACATTTTTGACCCATTTGCCTAGAACAGTAAGTACAGCTGGTCAAAATACTGAAATTACATCAAGGCACATTGGACTTCAAAGGACTCATTCATTTAGATTGCTTTTGTCAGTGTATTAGCACAGATTCTCCATGGGCAAAAGAGAGTGAGGATTCTAGCACAAAACCATAGTCGCTGACAAATGGAGGAGTTTGACAAAGTCTTGATCAGCAGTCAAGCCTTTGAAAGTGGAGAAGGTCTGAACTTATCGCACATATCAGTTTGCACAGTCAAATATTTCCAGTAGCTTTAATGTGACAGGAGTCTAACAGGTGCAAACCTGCTGAAAAGATAATTACGTTTCAAATCAAATTACCTGCTTTTTCTCCTCACATATAGTAGAAGTTTCAAAATAGTCATCTGGACAACAAATGTTTTTGAAAATGACACTTTTGACCTACATATTAGTTAATATCAATGTGAAAGTCCTGCCCTAAGAAAAGCTTATACCACTTTAACTAGATTCACTCTTATACCACCTTAGATTCACTCTTATACCACCTTAGATTCAGTCTTATAACACCTTAGATTCACTCTTATACCACCTTTGATTCACTCTTATAACACCTTAGATTCAGTCTTATAACACCTTAGATTCACTCTTATAACACCTTCAACTAGATTCAATCTTACAACACCTTCAACTAGATTCACTCTTAGTTATACCACCTTAGATTCACTCTTATACCACCTTAGATTCACTCTTATAACACCTTAGATTCACTCTTCTAAAACCTTAGATTCACTCTTATAACATCTTAGATTCACTCTTCTAAACCTTAGATTCACTCTTATAACACCTTAGATTCACTCTTATACACCTTAGATTCACTCTTCTAAAACCTTAGATTCACTCTTATAACACCTTAGATTCACTCTTATACCACCTTAGATTCACTCTTTTACCACCTAAGTTCCACTCTTACATCACCTTAGATTCACTCTTACCACCTTCAACTAGATTCACTCTTATAACACCTTCAACTAGATTCAATCTTACAACACCTTCAACTAGATTCACTCTTATACCACTTAGATTCACTCTTATACCACCTTAGATTCACTCTTATACCACCTTAGATTCACTCTTCTAAACCTTAGATTCACTCTTATAACACCTTAGATTCACTCTTATACCACCTTAGATTCACTCTTTACCACCTAAGTTCACTCTTAATACCTTAGATCACTCTTACCACCTTCAACTAGTATCTATACACCTTAGATTCCTTAACTCAACTATTCATCTTACAACACCTTCAACTAGATTCACTCTTATACCACCTTAGATTCACTCTTATACCACCTTAGATTCACTCTTATAACCTTAGATTCTTCTAACCTTAGATTCACTCTTATAACATCTTGGATTCACTCTTCTAAACCTTAGATTCTCTTATAACCTAGATCACTCTTATACACCTTCAACTAGATTCATCTTATACCACCTTAGATTCATTTAAAAACTTATTTACTCTTATACCTTCACTGATTTACTCTTAAAACCTTAGATTTACTCTTATAAACTTGATTACTCTTACTAACACCCTTTAGATTCACTCTTTACTTATATTCACTTATACCCTAGATCACTCTTAAACATACCAAACACTCTTAACTTGATTACTCTTATAACCTTAGATCATCTTACAACCTTCACAATTCATCTTATACCACCTTCACTAGATTCACTCTTATACACCTTAGATTCACTCTTATACCCTTGATTCCTTATAACCTTAGATTACTCTTATAACACCTTAGATTTACTCTTATAACACCTTAACACTTACTGATTTCTTATACCACCTTAGATTCACTCTTATAACTATCACTTATAACACCTTAGATTACTCTTATAACACCTTAGATTACTCTATAAACTTAATATTATAAATTAGATTCATCTATAACACTTCAACTAGATTCACTCTTACCTGAAAATCCATAATAATATATATCTACGTATGATTTACTACAGAGATGTAAATCAATATATAAACCACTGTAAATTTCTGCAAATTCAGTTAAAACTCTTAAACTGAGAAGAAGTTTGATTTTGTTGTGCATACAAATTATTTTTTTTTTGCTCTAATAAACATATCATTGCACATTACAGTGTGATTTTGACAAAAAGCTTGATGGACAAATTGGCAACCAGTTCTCAAAAACTGAAGATGCATGGGTTCTAGACACAAAAAAACATGCTTCACCGTTTTGTCTCTGTGGGTTTATAAATGTCCTATAGTGAGAAAAGAAAAAATAGTGGTGTGGCTAACCCAAACTTGATTGACACTTTGGAATTTTGATATCAAAGTAACACATTCTGTCGTCTATGATCGATCTTTGTCAAGACAAAGCAAACTCACAGTGAAGCAGAACGTTTTGCTGTGAACAGAAGCTTTTCTTCTTACCTTTTTCTTTTATTTTGCAACTTTCTCAAATGCAAAAACACGCTTAGCATTTCGGCAACCTCTACAACTCTACTTTTACTACATGGAGCCTAGAGCTTGTAAATATATTTTTCTCAGACAAGGTTGTAGCTAAAACTGGTTGTGAAAATTAATGTTTCCCAACCAGAAGTACATGGTTTTTTTTTTTTTTTTTTTTTTTTTTTTTTTTTTACATGGAATCCAAAAAAACAATAAAATGCTGAAACTGCTCAATGGCACTACACACCATTTTTGTATTTAATTTTAGGTTTTATACGTTAGTCCACATGTTTTGCTCACTTAATGCATTCTGAGCCTTAGAATTTTTTTTACCTCAATATGTTTTAAGCACTTTTTTGAAGCTGACAGTGTCACAATTTGGCTAACTACAGTTAAATAACGCTAACAACATAAACAGTTTAGTTTCCAAATAATCTAAAATTATATTAGGACAGTGTAATCTAATTTTTACTGCAGTAAATTAGACATCAAGAACATAAAGGTATGGCGGAAAAAAAAAAAAAAAAAAAAAAAAAAAAAAAAAAAAAAAAAAAAAAAAAAAAAAAAAAAATACTAAGAAAGTGTGTATGATGCCTTGCTAGGGTCAGTTGTTATTTTTCTCCAAGAACCATACTCAAATCCAGAAGTAGCGAAAGGCCAGGTCATTGGTGTAGCATTATGTACTCATTATTTCTACACATTTTTTAAAAATATCAGCAATTTAATCTATTATTTTGTCAATTTATTGGGATATTTATTAAGAATACAAATGCAAATATAAAACTACCAATTATCCCGTAGGTACCTCCCTCATAGCTTCATAACTCACAGTTTGTGATAGTCTCTGACAAGGTTGGGAAATTGTTGTTAAGGTAAGGACAAGGTCAAACTTAATTAACATTTCTGCAAATAAATAAATTAATAAATGGAAAAATACATGAATAATACTTGATTATTATTAATTTTTAATCTTCTCTGTTCTTATTTAAAACATAGTGCACCTTTGTTTTAAAACCAAAACTGAGGGCCTTTCTGCTTCCTTAGCATTCAGCCTTTTCTGAAAAGGTTGAATGCATTCACTAACGTTTTAAATCTATGTAGACCATCTCTTCATCGTGGTATCCTTTTGTGGGTTAAATACATTAGAGCAGTGGGTTCTGATGAAAAATGTCAAAACAACAAACTGTGTGCTTGTTCTCAGTTGGCATGAGAAGTGTCTGAAGCAAAATCTGATCCAAAAACTCACCCTGAACACCCTGATCCTGTCCAGTCTCTGCTGCAGTGTTTTTTCTTGACTGGAGGTGAGTTCAGCCACGTGACTTTTCCACTGCTCCTCCTTTTCCTACAAAACACAAACAGCATCTTTTACACCATTGACTGTGCACTTCAGGACCTTTACTGGCTGCTTGTTATGGGCTGTGTAAATCTGCTGCCCACAGTGCTTCCATTTATAATTCACAGTTTTAATGATTCTACAGAAAGCACCATCAATCCAAAGTTTACAAGACATGGGCATTCCAGTCAGCACAACAACAAAATACAATTTGGAAAACGATCTAGAGCATTTGTCAACTATATGAGCCAGCACACTTTTGGCACTGTTTTGTTCTTTGGTCGTCCAAAAGTTGTTCTCTGTTGTTGATTCTTGGGCAAAAAGTGAGCTGGGAAAGTTTAGAATGAATTGGATAAATGAGAAGAGTGACTATATACAAATTTGATCTAAAGTTGGAATGATGGCTGAGTGGTTAGCCTTGCTCTAAGAAGGTAGCAGCTTTAGGATTGGAGTTTTCTGGAAAGTTTGGATGGTTCTTCCCGTGTCTAAATGGGTTTTCTCCAGGCTCAATGGTATCCCCCATCAAACCAAAATGTGCGTCATATGCTTGAGCTTTATTATTATTATTATTTTCTCAATGCTACCAGTTGCTCTCGGCACTGTCTGTGCCTCATTAGCCTGTCTGTGGGTGGAGGCTGTTTTAAATGGAACCATGCTGAAAACGTTTAGCAATACACATGAAGGAAACTCCCTACAGCACCACATTTTTAAGCAGCATGTTGCCGCTAATTGCTCCGTTCATGTTCAACAGAAGCTGTAAAAGTCACCCTATCTTTTAGAGACCAAAGGTATTTGTAAGATTTGTAACACTGTTTTCTTTCTCTTTTTAAATCTTAGAGTAACATGCTGGAAGAGAGCCACCTACTTAGTGGGTGGTATATTGGACATGTGCCATGCAAATGCACTGTTTGCCTGCAATAACCTCAGGAGAGACGCTGATTGTGTTTTTTACAACAGGAATTGTATGTCTTAAAATGTTCAAGGTAAAAGCATTACATTTAAAAAGCCTTGTTCAAATTTTGTACGAAGGATTTTCCAAGGAAGGACAAACCCAGAAACTGTTTGGATGAACTTGTTTTGTCCATTTTCACCTCCTCTAGTCCAATCCCCAGCCCTAAATGTACCCAGTTTAGTAACTTTAAGCCTAAACGTATCCCTTAAACCCAAAGACAATGTTGACACATCGCTTCAACCAAAATTTGTGATTATTTTACGTTTTGGCTTTTCGTAGCATATTGATGTATAAAGGGTGTGAAAACATGCTCATTACTTTTTTGACATTTTGTTATATATCTATGTTTTAACTGTGTTGATTTTTTGGGTTGTAAAAAAATAAAATACTAACATATTATGTGAATACCTTGAATGAATGTAAAACAGAGACAAAGGTGCTCTTTTGCATTAAAAAGGGCTTTAGATGAAGTCTAAGGGGCTAAACAAACTACACACTTTTGTGTTTACGCTGCAAGCACGTTTTGCACTCGCCCACTGCAATGTAGTAGTAGTACATTTATTGTTCTTGTAAGGAAATTGGTTGCACTTGCAATGGGTCCTAGGCCCATGTTGATTCAAGATTTTTAAACTTTTGATTTGTATCTGTATTGGCAAACAAACAAACAAAACATACAAAAGGGATGCACGGTAGCAGAGTGGTTAGAGATAAGGAGGTCATGAGTTCGACTCCCTGGTCCATATCAACATCACACGATCTCTCTGGGTGGAGTATGCATGTTTTCCCCTGTCACCTGGGTTTTCTCCGGGTACTCCAATTCCTCCCACCTCCAAAAACATGTATGTTTAGGTTAATTGGGCATCACTGTAAATTTTTCCCTGTGAGTGAATGAGAGAGTGAATACCGTAATTTCCGCACTATTGAGCGCACCTGAATATAAGCCGCATCAATTTATAATCCAGAGATTACAGTAGTTGTCTGTCTAGGGGGGCCAAACACACTGTGATGTGGCTGGGTTTTCTTTCTCCAGCAAGGGACAAAGGATGAAAATTAGCACTGGCTATAATCCTGCATATTTACAGGTGTGGGATTTGTTTCCCATGCCTCTGTTCTTGATATGCATTGTCCCTTCATTAAATAATAAACAAACAAACAAACAAACTGCACGAGGATTTTGGAGCGGAAAGGCAAGCGAAATGCCTTGCGCAGGCAGGCGCCAGGCTTGTTTCACTTACGCGCCTGCTTCTGTGGGTCAGATCAGCCGCGCACCCCGAGGCGCAGCCAAAGTTGCCAGCCCAAAGTACGCTCCAGGCGTATTTTTTTCCGCTCGAGGCTCGCGCAGTGAAGCGGTTTTCAATCGAATTGCACAGAAAATCTGTCTATATTGATGCATTTTAAAGACTCCAGTAGCACTACATCCCATCACACACTGACGAAACATCAAGAGGGCAAACTGACTTGGACTGAGAGTGATTTTACACTTCTTTTTTTCCTTTCAAAAACCCACGTGTCTGGCCTGACCAGCTACAGAGATGATGAAGACAAACCAACTTTTGCTTAAGTGGAGTTGTTCTATGAGCTGTGCTCTCTGTTGACTTCCTCATAGGGAGACACAGAGGCAGCAGCAGTCGCTTCTCTCCCCTCGCTCCCAGTGTGTTATCACTACGTTCTCCGCCAAGCAACTTGCACGCCAAGGGCGAGCGCCTCTCGTTCACGCATGCGGTGTGTTTGGGGCGTAACTCTGCGACACGTTGGTCACTGTCCAGGGTGTTCCCCCGCCTAAGGCCCAAAGTTACTGGGATAGGTTACTGGGATATCCAATCACCCTAATTAAATTAAATGGTTGCAAATGTATGAAAGAACAAACAAACAAACAATCAACTATCAATCAAACCAACCAACCAACCAACCACCCACCAATAAATACGTACATAAATACAGATTAGGGTTTTCATGTGTACTGTCTGCTATTTACATTTGAGTAGCACCAGGTTTGTGGAGTTAAAGGCCATTCAAACAAGAAACAGTTAATTGTGCTTTGCTAACAGTGGGTCATGACTCAAGTCGGGTTCATTGAAAAGACATTCTGCATCGAGGTGAGAAATATTCTCTAAATTAGGCTAAAGCTAAAAACACTGCCGGTGTCCTCAGTGAACTTACATTCAACTGAAACATGCAACTAACTAACCTAGCCTCTTCTGCTTTCTGTCAGCATGTCACATTGTAAGTTTTAACTTTCATATGAATGAGAAGAGAATGTATGAATTTTATCTGTTTATTTTGTTGTTTAAAATTATTGACATATGCTAGGGCCTAAAAAAATCAACTGAAACAATCTTTTGCAAATGTATCTTTTGGAAATATTACATATGTTTCTGAGTAAAATAATAATATTGTTTTTTTTTTTTTTTTATTAAAATGGCCCAAATTGATGTAGTATTTTTATCTGCATTTTTAGAGTACTAACTGAGTCTACTTTATTCATCCGAGAATGGGCAGTTTTAAAGTAATAAGAGGATTTCAACTTATATTTTTATATCTTTATTATTTAGAAGCTTGATAGTTAGTTTTTATGATGAATAAAACAGAATTGCAAGTCTTTAAGCATGCGCTAAACCAGTGGTTCACAACCTTTTTTCTCCACTGATTTAATGGGAGACTTAAAACAGCAACACCCAAAACTATATTAAATGATCAAAATTATAGAGAAAGAGCATTTATTTTATTTAAATATTCAGATATTGGGAAGTTTTTGGTTCTTTATTAAATTTCATAGATTTATTATTTAATTCACAGCATTTTGTCATTGAGTTTACAAACACTGAAAGTTGAACTGCAGAGGTGAAAAGGACGGCTGCGTGACCTTTAATTAGTCTAATGGAAACACAAACTAGGGGAGACATGTCTGATCAATGCGCGTAATTTACAAGCTTCACATCATCGCTAACGGCAACAACACCAGCTCCATGGAAACTCCCATCACTGGCACTGAGTCAGATCTACTGGCCTCATCTGTCAACCACAAATCTACAACACGTTATTTTGGAACAGCAGGCTTCTCGAAGAAAAGCGGCATGTTTCAGATGGTGTTTGAATGTAGTTTGTGCCAAAGCAGATGGAGGCGCTCACACAGAAGGAATGCACTCACGAGCACTGCAGCTGTGAGTGGTCTCGCTCTCACAACAAGAGGTTGACAGGGGACAAGAAGTGGACAAATTGTTCTTAAGTTTTGTAAGTGTGGATGCTACTTTTGCACTGGCTGGTTTTGAGTTTGCACTGTTTATGACAGTTTGGTTTAGGGAACCAAAGTTTATACAATCTTTGAGAAACATATGAGTACACATTGTATATTCTGGAGCGATTTGTCTTTAAAGTGTGATTAGATGCATAGCACTAACATGCAAAGAGTCTGTGTGTGTGCACGTTTTAAAGCCTTTTTAAGTGGTTGCATGACAATGTTTTGTTTAGTTTTATAGCTTTCTTCTAAATCAGACAAAGATTGAGATGCCACATGATGGTTGGTATGCCATATTTTAAAAGTTCCTCTAGAGCGTGGTCAGTCTAATGGACCTGTCAGGCTGACTATAGCCCCTGCTGGCTGGTGGTTGTTGGAGAAGCGCATCCCATGTGCCAAAAAGATTCTTCGTCACAATTCATTGTGTCTGCGCCTCGTTTTATGACCTCTATTGCTGTGGTCAGCCTGACAAGTATTTCACTATCTCAACCTTTGTGTGAAGTAGAACAAAACAATTGAACCATCCCTAAGGAAGACAAAATGAATATCCTTAACACATGACAACGTTTTACTCAGAATTACATTTTTTTAAGTAATCACAAGCAAATACTCAAGTTTGTGGGAGTAGCTGGTAGGTGAAAACAGGGACATTCTGAGAGAACATGTCATAACATGCATTTTTTCTTTAGCTGGACACTGATATTACAATATCTGATTGTAACAAAGCACATTCTAGAATTGTACTCTTGTGCAATAACAGCTGAAGTTTTCATAGAAAACGTTTATGTGGCGATAAAAACGCCACTTGAGCCAAAACAACAGTGATCTCAAATCTATTGGGGAAATGAAAGTTTCACAAGTGGTGTGTTTAATCTGGTGATGACAGGTCTTTTAACCGCTCCGACTGCTGTGGGTTCAACAGAAGCTTTGAGTCAAACGTGCTGACTCCAGGGACAATCTGTCATTAACTCTTATGTGTTAAGAGTTTAAGAGTTAGGTTTAACTCCGTGGGGATTCAAGCACCTAAAAATTTTACCGTATAATAAAAAAAATCACACGTTATGTAATATGTCCTAATTAAATGTCCTAATATTATTAGAACAGTGTACTGTAGACTGTTTAAATTAAAGTAAATGCTTGAACATGATACTGTATCTTTAAACTGAAAACTATTTTATAAAGCAAAACTCAAAATAAGATTTAGAAACTAAAAACCTATAAAATGTCAACAAGTCACTCAAACATGCATGTTTTGAAGATTGATCAGTTTGTTAGCAACGGTCATTCTCAATAAACAATTTGAGTATTACCATAGTCTTTAAGGCCAGATTATGTTTTCTTCTTCTTCTTTTTTTAAAATCATAATATAGATATAAAAAATCTTGCATTTGTTCTTACATAATAAAAAATAACAAATGCAACTGTGCAACTGTAAATGTTATGTCAATTTGCACCAAAAAAGGAAGTGACAACAGATGAATAGAGTAAACAACTCTAATGTTGTTCCTTTTACAATTCAATGTAAAAAACTGCATTGCACGCACACATTGGTTCACGAGAAAAGAAAAAAAAAAAAAAAAGATCTGATGAAGGTTGGTGCCGAAACGTAATCTGATCTGGTTAATAAATACATTTTGGACATCTGCCATTGGAGTGTGCAATGCAGTTTTTTCTACATTGAATTACTTTTCCTTGCATATGCACCTCTACAAAGACATTGGTGTGCGTTACTTTTCTTTGAGTTCCTTTTACAATTACCAACATCTTGAGTTAAATTTAATGCACAATCCAAAAGGTTCTGTAATGACTGAACAATATTAGGGGAACGTTATTTAACTATACGTAAACAGGAACAGTCAGTTGCACAAGCGAAATAGCTGTACTATGTCTGAAACACATTGTGAAATTAAAATTGCAGCTAAGCAACACTACCATGCTGTTTGACAATATCCAATAGTAAGATATATGATACCATAGCGTAGCACACCCTCTGCTCTTCAGCCACTGCTCTCACACTTCACACCAGCCGTCCTTTTCATCTAAAATGACTCAGTTATAATAAGTAACTGGCCATGACATTTTTCTTATGTATTTAGAATAACGTATATCATTTTGTTAGTCAGTAATTTAGACTATATATTTATTTTATTATTATTGTTTTTTTAAATGGCTTAGAAATCTAAACAAGTTCTTTGATTTCCTGCTTGAAATGACAGAAACCTCATTATTGTAGAATTTACCTTCAACAAGCACCAAAGTGGGTGGTAGGTGAAAATGTGGATTTTCTGTGCATGCTGAAGCATCAGCTGCAGGCCAATACAAGATTACTCAAATAAGCATGAATCAATCAAGACTTTACTGAAAAATGACACTGTGGAGCATTTCATTCAATGTCACAGGACACATGGGGATTCAGGGGTTCTTGTTTAGAAAAAACAAGAGTGTGGCATGAATATAACAACCAATAACATGCACATTAGGATAATATCCTCCAGCTATAGTAGTCCTGACCAAGCCTAGCAAACACATCTGGAGATGGGTCCCTGA
>CM076409.1:19893534-19913803 GCA_038363315.1 Mugilogobius chulae
TAATACAGGGCACAAATACCTTGGAAGTATTTGTAGTTTTATCCAAATAGTGTTTTAAAGAAATTACATGGAGCGCTGCATTTTGCTTGGTTGTGACATAAAATACTGTTGTCAAGGTAACAGGCGTCCAGGGCTGTAATGTCGACCAAAGAAATTCTTGGTCGACCAAAGACATGTTCGCATCACGACCGATTTAATCAACTAAAAGGCGGGCACGACTAAATTTTTGAAGCAAAAAAATATCTTCTGATCTGATTATTTATCCAACCCAAATTTGAAAAGACTAAAAATGTTGTGGAGTTCATGCAAAAACAACAATTTATACAGAAAATGATTAAGAAATCATGTGTTTATGTAAAAAAAGGCAAAAAGCAATCAGATCTTCAACTAATTCACTATTTTTATGTTGTTATGACATATAATCTAATGGGTGGACTAATGAAAATTTTGGTCGACTAAAACTCGAACGATTAATCGACTAAAACGACTAAAGGACTACAACACTACAGGCATCAGCAGGTAACTAAGCAACATGAATTTTCAGTTAAACCTTTTCAGTTTGAGCCGGAATTTAGCCAAATACAGGAAGACGATGTGGAATCTAGTGACACTAAAGATAATCAAGAGGAAGAGAAGAACTGGACACTGTCAGTGGTGTTTTGGTGGAAACTGTTCACCAATGGAACCACGAGAGTAACCATGCCAACAACAAATGCAACCATTTGATGTCATCAACCAATATGGCGGCGCCAGTGGCTTGAAAACAATGAGGATTTTATACAAATAGTAAGCAGTTGTGTATTTGTTTGCAACTTATTTTAGTAAGCATGACCAGTACTAGTATTTTAGCCATATTTATCACAAACATATTTCAAACACTTGGGTTCTGGTTCAACTTCGAGGCGGCCTGGGCTTTTCTATATGGATTTTGTATGTTCGCCCTGTGTCTGCGTAGGTTTAATTTCAAATGTGTTAATTACATTATGATAGCCCAATATTTTCAAAAAAGAAGTTTTTTTTTTAGTAATTTGGGTCACTTTAAAGGTGTACTGTGTATTCTGGATGAGATAAACAGTTTTATGCAATAATGTGAAAAAATACAGCTAAAGGAAGAACTTTTCAATAGAAATATACAAAAGGAGGTCCACCTATAAGGTGAAAAACAGTCAATTTTGTGGTCAACAAGATAAAATGCAATTTTTATTATTGTTTAACAAATCTAAATGACAAAAACTTTCTTTTGTTCAAGGTTATTTTTGGCCAAAAAGTGTGCGCCTTTAACTGAAGTAGGGAGGCAAACATTTATCTAGTTCAGTACTTCTCAAAGTGTGGGGCGCGCTCGTTTAGGGGGCACAGAATGTTTTCAGCAGGCACGCGCTCTCTCCTCTCTCTCATAAACAGTCCACAGTCTCCTGCTGAAGTTTGCGCAGGTGTCACAAAGAAAAGAGGTCTGTTGCACCACCTGAGTTTTTAAATCGTCCAAAAAGACCCAGAACTCACAGAGATACAGGCCGTTAAGGTCTTCAAACCGAGAATGACGAGAATGAATAAATCTACAGCGCTGGATCAGCGGCGATGCACATTCTATTCAGGTTTGTGATGTTTACTTTGAAAAGTTTGAAAACAGTGTGTATTTAGTGAGCACTGAGCTGGACCAGGTTTTCATCAGGTCTAAAACAGGACTAAGCCAGGACTAAAGTAGACTCTTCAATTAGAAAAACACATTAGCTTGGATATATAAATACCTGTTTCAGAAGAAGCACTGATCTAGTCGCAGTTTGGACATGCCATTCTCACGTCACTTTTACAGAACCTACTGGACATTCTCAAACAACGTCTCTTACCTGGCAACAAAGTCTCTACTGACGTCCAGGAAATGAAGAAGCACTCGTCATTGGGAGTAAGGCTCTGTGCGCTCGTAGGCTCCGTCTTTCCTCTCGCAGATTCTTCAGGTCGATCACGTGAAGGTCGATCTCCTCGGCGATGGGAGGCGGCGACATGGGGTCAGAGATCACACATCCAGCAGGCCACGCTCTGCTGTTCACGTACAGGTATCTGAGGGGAATTAAACTAGAAATTAAACCAAACTACCAAATGGCTGTAAATTTTGAAGTGTAATTGTTCCTCAAACAATTAAATATCCTCTCTTAACCTGTGCAAATAATAAATAAATAAATACATATATACAAAGACACAGTATATGTTAATGTTACTTGATTATTTTATTAGTTTGTCAGTTTAAATTTATTTTTCAATTAATTCAGTCAGAACCTGTGATCTGGAGAGAGGCCCATTCCAATAATGTGACCGTGGATGTCAATAACATGATCCAGAGAGTCAAAAAACTCATCAGAACTGCGCTCCTCCCCCAAAACAGGCCCAGACGTGGTCATTTGGTCTGGTTTGATGAGCTTGATACCTGTAAAGAAGAAAAACAAAAACATCCTTTATTTACTCACTGTTCATGTTTACTGACATTTTTACAGTTTAATATTTCACATTCAAAATCCTGATAATTGTGTGATAATGCACCTCCACAGCGTTTTTGTGTCAGTGTGTCCAGTTTACATGTTAAGTTAATGTAAACCCGTGTCTTGAAGTGTCAAAATTTGCTTGTCTGGCCATCTGCTGACGCTGCGTTTTGCGTTCTAAGCGCTCAAACCTGCGTCGGACGCTTTGGCTGATTCTCAGACGCCGAGGTCAGAGTTGAACGTGTGTGTTCACCAATCAGGCACTACTCTCCTGTGATGTAGTGAATATGCAGCTCTCACATCAAGATGAAGAAGGAAGACTGTTTACTTTAATTCTCTTATATATATTGTGGTACCACTTTTTATTAACTACACTTAATTGGCCTTAGTAAACCATGACTAAAGCATAAATAAAGCCTTGATTATTCATGAACTAATGGTGAATTAATGAATGGTAAAGTGTATAATGGCTTAGTAACTACTTAACTAAGGAGCTAAGTTGGGATTTAGGGTTAGGGGGCAGGATTTGGGAGTAATTAAGTAGTTACTAAGCATTAATAAGTTTTTTCATCTATTAATTAATCATTTGTTCATATTGAATTAAGTCTTTATTAAGGTGTTATTAATGATTTATTAAGCTAATTATTCCTGTAGTTATTCTAAAGTGTTACCGGATATTGTTTTTTGAAAGAGCTTTTTTTTAAAAGGCTCTCTGAAAATTGCTCTCTCTAGCTCTCGTTTGCTCTCTTCTCTTTCTTTCGCTATCTCCATCTCTTTTTCTTGCTCTTTCTCTCTCTGCTCTCGCTCGCTCTTTCTCCTCTCTCTGTTTCTTATTTTGCTTTTCTCCATCTCTGTCTTTTTCTCTCTCTTTGCGTGTCTCATTGGAGCTCTCGTTCTCCCTCTTGTCTTTCTGTCACTTTCTTCCCTCTCTGTTTCTCTTTTCCTCTTCTCACCCCCCTCTCTCTTCCTGCTCATCTCTCTCTCTTTCCTGTCTCATTAAAACTTCTCTCTCTCTGCTTTCTGTCTCGCTTTCTCTTTCTCTCTTTTACTTTTCTCTCTCTCATCTTCTCTGGCACTTTCTCTTCCTCCTTTCTCTGTCCTTGTTCTCGGGGTCTTTCTCTCTCTGGCTCTTTCTTCTTTCTCTCTCTCACTTTCTCTTTCCTCTTACTTTTGTCTCTTAGGCTCTCTTTCCCTCTTGTCTTTCTCTCCCTCTCTCTCTTCTCGTTCTCTTCTTTCTCTCTTCCTCTTCTCTTTCCCTCTCTCCTCGCTCTCTCTTCTTTCTCTCTCTCTGTCTCCCTCTCTCTCTCTCTTTCACTTTCACTCTTTCTCTCTCTCTCAAACCTGAATCTGTCTAAGTGCAAAACAAGGACTTTTTAAAAAAAAAAAACAGAAAATTGCGTCGGGGCAAAAGTGTCCTTGTCCCCATTTAGGACACATGTCAGTTTCATAAACATTCTGCGTCAAAATTCGCTTCAACGGGCAAAACTGGACACAAAAAAACTTGTCCCGTCTGAACACAGCACTCTATCTATTGGCAGCAAAGAAAATTACCGCTTAGAATCAAATCAATCTTGTCTGATATGCCAATATTCCAGAAATGCTCAAAATTAGACTTGACTTATGGACTTAAAAACAGAGCAGACGACCTTAGAGCTTGAGCTTTGATATCACAAATCAGTTTTTGAGGCTCTCAGAGGAACAAAAAAAAAAAATTCAAAAACAAAACTTCAGCCGTGTTTGAGGAGAAATGTAAAAACAATATTTAAAAAAATACAAAAAATGATGACTTTGCCTTATACGTGTCTTTTAATAAATGAAAATATTACTAGCAGAAAAGAAAATAATTAAAAGGTTATTAAATGTAATGAGTGTTTTATTAATTTTAATCTTACCAATCTGATGAGGAGAATACGTAAGACTGCCAGTGGTGAACAGAAGGTAGGTTTTGTCTTCGGCGTCGCTGGGATCACAGTGATCTATAAGGCTGGACTCAGAGGCTTTGGTGTGAGCTCTGCCCATCATCTTAGCCACGTGAGTCTCGATCTGGAGCTCCCTTTGGCCCACGTTTTTACAACTCTGAAAGACGAACGAGAAAGAAGACACAGACAGACGAAGCAGGTGAGTTTATGACCAAATCTGACAATATATAATCGGAATCATTTCAGTCAGATAATCTTTCATGTGCATTTAGTCATTTTGGCGTTAACAGAAAAGCAGCCAGTGACAGAATAAAATGATGCAAGATGAACATTGACAATTAGAAATGAATCTAATTAGAATCTAATCTAAGAAAATGATATTAAATGTATCAGTATCGGTATAGGACTATATTTACAATCATTTAACAATATTCTCTCTGTGCACATTGAGTCTGTCCAAATGTATTCCTAAAGCTTAAAATTTACAGTTTTGACTAAAGAGTAAACATTTAAATCACTATTTAAGCTAAAAATGTGTCTATATGTTTACATAATTCATTCATTTTCTACCGCTTAATCCCGTTAGGGGTAGTGGGTGACTGGAGCCTATCCCAGTGGCTTTGGGCCTTAGGCGGGGAAACACCCTGGACAGTGGCCAACTTGTCGCAGGGTTAGACAGACAACCATTCACTCTCTCATTCATTCACTAAGGGAAATTTACAGTGATGCTCAATTAAACATGCATGTTTTTGGAGGTGGGAGGAAACCGGAGTACCCAGAGAAAACCCACGGTGACACGGGGAGAACATGCAAACTCCACCCAGAGAGATCATGAGATGTTGATATGGTCCGACCTGGGAGTCGAACCCACGACCTCCTTATTGGGAAGCCAGAGCTCTAACCACTTGGCTACCGTGCACCCCATGTTTACATAATAACAACACAAAATATTTTACACACCAAATAAATACATATTTTTATTTTTCACCAAAATAAAGATTATGAATTGACGATGTGATGTGACATGACTGAAGCTTGATATTTTGACTAATTACCCAGATTTACGTGTAACAACCTGACTGAATAGTTCAAGTACATTACAATTACCGTAATTTCTGGATTATAAGCCGCTACTTTTTTCTTGAGCTTTGAACTATGCGGCTTATAAGGCAATGCAGCAAAATTATAGATTCTCATAGACTCACTATTAACAAGTGCGGCCTATATATGTACTTTATCATTTTTCTTACTTAAATCTAGTGGGTGCGGCTTATATTCAGGTGCGCTCAATAGGGCAGAAATTACAGTATTTACAAAAATGTTCTAGTTTCAACCCAATTTAATTTTCAGGGTAGATTTTAGCACTTAAAAGTTGTTGGGCTTTATTAGCCTTCTTCCAAAACAGGCCTTTACCCTCAGTTTGTTATTTAAAAAAGAGAAACATAACATAAAATGATACAAAGTTGAATAAAATTTAAAATAAAAAGATAATTAAGTGATACAAATAAAATTATTTAAAAAAACAATTCCTTTCTCTAATAAACTTTTTTTAGGCCCGGACCTTTCTGTGTGGAGTTTGCATGTTCCTCCCCGTGTCTGGGTGGTTTCCTCGGGCACTCCGGTTTCCCCACCAACTGATAACATGCATGTTAGGGAACACTTGGTGATAGTCGGAGGTTGAGGCGCCAGGTGTTAGGTGAATCGCCTCTGCTGAGTTGCCCCAGGGCAGCTTACTGTCACTGAGTGGGGAGGGGAGGGGTTCACTCACTGTGAAGCGCTTTGTGACTCTGTCTGTGAAATGCGCTATACAAATAAAGATTACTTACTTACTTACTTTTAAAGTTATAAGAAATCTGCTCTTATTGGGGATAAAATTTGATCTATGTGTTCCAAATACTATAGATTTTTTTCTTTTTGATATTGATGGTATATGTTAACTTTCCATTTTAAATATTCATAAAAGGTCATTTTTGTGATATTCTATTTCCTTTTTTTTTTTTTACTTGCCACCAAGAGGGCCTGTAGCAGCTTTTCAAGGCAACTTTCACCATAATCCTAAAAGATGGTGAAACAGATTCTAGCTGAAGGTTTCCATGACTTCTCCGGAGACTTTCTCAACTTTTACATGACTTTATACAACTTATTCACACCTGTGTTTTACTCAATTTCCCCCTTTTATAAATACTTTTAGAAGGATTACAATTATCTAAAAATTTACCCATCTATTTTCCAAATGTAGTTTTGGTCTAATCAATATGTTCAGTTTATTTAGTTCCAGTGGCAAACAAAATACCCACAAGTGGTCAGTTGCAAGGCACATTGATTTAACCCTAAAAAGACATAAACATAAATACAACAGATGCAATTCTGAATTTTCTAAGAATTTTTGCTGACAAATTAGTTCCTAATTTCTCTAATTTGGGCTTTCAGTTCAATTGGCTCTGTGCACGGAACTTCAGTTTGCTTGTTTAAAGTAGCTAGCATCTGTACATACAAGCATTTGATGTTCAGTTCATTTCTATGAGGTTTTCACTACACCAGCTTTAAACAATAAATACTCAGAAGATCAGACAGTGACAGTGAGTTTGTGGTGAATGTTACAGAAAACATGTTAAAGACTTTATAAATCAGAAGAATATTTCATCAGAGGACACTTGTGTGTTTAAAAAGAGACGTGTTTGCATCTAAATGCTAACGCTAACAGGAAAAAGTTATATGTACATGTATATGTTAGTTATTTTGAACAAAAACAAGCCAACTGATGTTCTGAGTCAATTGTGTTCAATTTTGTCACAGCGAATTGGCTGAGTGCAGTTGTCTTGTTTTGGTTTAAAATACTACATCCTGTACATACAACGACTTCCTGTTCAATACTCTTCAATGAGGTTTTCACTACATCAGTTTAAAACTAATAAATCCTCTTTAGATCAGACAGTTGTGGAGAATGTTACAGAAAACATGCTAAAGACTTCACATATTAGAGGAATATTTCATCAGAGACACTTGTGTGTTTAAAAAGACACATAATTGTGTCTAAATGCTAACGCTAACAGGAAATGGTTGTATGTCAAGCCCCGGTGATCAAAGATGGCGGGAGCTGTGCGTCAATGGCTTTTGCTCACTGGCGTTCGTTGCCAATATGGCCGTTAGCTTTAGCCTTTGCTAGGTGCTCTACAGGCTATGGAGCATGCGCAGTTGTGTTCCCCCGTAACTCCCCCCGCGAAGAGCGGCCGAGCTCGAGCCGAGTGAATCCGAAAGAAGCCGAAAGCTCACACGTGACCGTTCTGACCAATCAGAGCGGCAGTTACAGTGTTAGCAGCGGTAGCCGAAGCTAAAGCTTAAAAAGCTGTTTTATACGAAACTAAAACCTTTTGAACCGGAAAAAAGTTTATGATGTAAACCTAGGTAAGAATCGCCGCAAAGTCCGTCAGTTTTTAAAGCTGTAGATGCTGTTTCTGACGAACACGGGTGGTTTGTGTTTGCATTGCGCTCTAGGGAAAAAATCCTTTCTAGCCTGTAGAGGAATTTTCCCGCTGCAGTACCAATGGAGCGGCCACTGGGGCTGATTTACAACGGCTGCAAGCAGCAATACAGTATCCAGATAATATAATAGATCCATGTTGTATGTACAGAAGTTAGCATTTTTGAACAATCGCAAGCCAACTGAAATTCCGTGCACACAGCCAATTACCCAAATTAATTTTTCAACCCAAAATATTTTGATATTTTCCAAAACTTTTAGATGGCCTGAAAGTATAATTTTAATTTTCCATGACTTTTCCCAGGTTTTCCATGACTGTACAAACCCTGTTTAACCTGGTCATGAGCAGGTTAAACCAGTTAACACTCACAGTAGTGTTGTTGTTGTAGTCTCACCTGCATGACGTGCTCTAGACCTGAGTATGTGGGCAGAGGGTGACGCGGGGGACGTGAAACCCCTCCCAAACTCCTCCTCCTCCTCCTCGCCCTCCTCCTCCTCGCTGCCGACGTCCCCAGGTCGAACAGGAGCGGCTGGTGCTGAGTCTCCAGGCCCTTCTTCCTCCGGGCCTCCGACTGGGCCTCGTAGTCCAGCAGCAGGTCCGGGTTGTCATGGCGACGGCAGTGGGCCACCATCACGGTGCGGATGGTGCTGGCGTTGATGTTTTGTATCTTGAAAAGGCGCTTCACCACGTTCACGTTCTCCGACTCGATGTCCTTAAAAAAAAATCCACATAAGTGACACAGAAGTTACATTTTTACAAAGTTACAAAGTTCAGGACAAAAATATTCACTTCTGGCACCAAAGAGAGTTAAAATAGTCCTACCTGGAACGCTTTATTTAGCCAAAGCACCGAGCAGGACGTCATGTTCCCGATCCAGTGCAGGTTTCCGGAGATAAGATGAGTTTCATTCAGCCAGCAGCCAAACACATCGTACGGTTTGTTCCTCACTCTCGACAATAGAGTGTAGTTCTCTGTTATAAGAAAGAAAAGAAAGTTTAGGACATTTTGCAGGAAGTCTAGAGAATGTTACGATAAAAATGAAAATACAACTGGCACAAGTAGTCCTGACTGATTGTAGTCTGATTTCATGTAAACAGATAATCGGTTTACAGCTGGGCAAATGTAACAGCCTGTTCATAACTCCTCACAAGTCCCAGGAATAAAGTGAAGCTTACGATAAAAGCGCTCTGCACAAAGTAACACACGCAGCCTCACATTTATATTAACTATTTTACATGGGTTTTTAACTAAAAAAACTTTTAGTTAAATCTGGCATGCCCATTAGTCTTTTATTCTCACGGCTATTTTGTGACTCAGTGCCTGTGTGAAGGATATATAACTGTGGATGACCCTTAAAGCGAACCCTGGATATAATCACATGTTTATCCTAAAACACTTATAATATCATCACTTATATAAATACAGGACAAATACCTTGGAAGTTTTTGTAGTTTTATCCAAATAGTGTTTTAAAGAAATGACATGGAGGCTGCCATTTTGCTGCGTTTATGACATAAAATAGTGTTGTCAAGGTAACAGGCAGTAGCAGGTAACTAAGCAACATGAATTCCTGGGTTAAACCTTGTCAGTTTGAGCCGGAGCCAAATACACTGTCAGTGGTGTTTTTGTTTCAACTGTTCACAGATGAAATTGTGGGAGTAACCATGGAAACACTATTTTATGTCATCAACCAAAATGGCGTCTCCCAGTGGCTTGAAAACAACATAAACAATGACAATTTTATAAAAAATAGTCAGCAGTTAAATATTTGTTTGTAATTTATTTTAATAAGCATGACCAGTACTAGTGTTTTAGCCAGATTTGTCTTCATATCCAGGGTTCCCTTTAACTACCTACTTCTTAATCCTGATAAAACAGAAGTGATTTTACTCGGCTCTAAACACCTGCGATACTCTCTAACTGAGCTGATAATCACACTGGACAATGTCAGTGTCGCCTCCAGCTCGACCTAAAAAACCTCGGAGTCTTATTTGACCAAGAGCTCTCATTCATCACTTTTCAGACTGTTTATTGTTGGTGATGGGCCAAACAAGTCGACGCGCTAACACGTGTATGGAGCAGTGGAAGTGTGGCCCGTGTCGAACCGTGTCAACATGTGTGCCACTTTAAGAAATGTCACATGAGCAACACATCTACTGTGTCATGTCCTCGTTCTGACGTCCTCGTTTGATTTTGACCCGCAAAGCTGTTTCTGAGCCTGATTGTGCGGCCAAAATATGACGACGATGACGACGCAGAGTTGTTGTTCTCAACTAGATCAGTGGTTCCCAAAATCTGGGGGTCGCGAGATGTATTCAAAATGCATGTACAGTGGTCCTCTCGCTCTATCGCGGTTCACTTTCTGCGGGTTTGCTGTTTCGCGGATTAGGGTTATGGTTTTTTTTAGTGCAATTTTGCTTTTTTTTTTTACAGTGCACGGTCCTATAGACGTATCACAGGCAACAGCACAGAAGCTCTTTTAGAAATCTTTAGACAGTTTGGATCAGGCAGGGGAAGCTGACCTGACACAGTGAATCATGTGTTCAGCGCATAATTACCTGTACAAAAGACACTAAACATCAGAACCAGGTTATCAACTGAAATTACTGGTAAAAAATTAAGATCACTACTTCGCAGGTTTCGCGATAAACAAGGGACCACTGTATTGCAATTATGAATTGGCATTAAATCAGTTTTTTGGGGAATTGGGCTCATATAAGGCAAGGCACTAAATAAACACAATTAAACCTACTTCAAATGGTTTTGTCACTTAAATGATTACAAAAGTATATATTTTCTTTCTGTGGGGGTCACGAGTTGGTTGCATGGTTATTTTGGGGGTCCTGGGCTGAAAAGTTTGGGAACCCCTGAATTAGATAAGCGGGTGTTTCACTGTGTTGACGGTCGTAAGATCGAAACTCAGGCCAGTGACACAGAATTTTTTATTTTTTATTTTTGAGACAAAAAAAAATCACAAGTCTAGGTGCTTCTGTAAATGGAAACATTTTGTATGTATACGCAAAGTAAATAAAAAGGCATCTAGTGTAAGTAATGGCGTCTCACCAGGCGTAAACTTAACCACACGTCACTGATGATCCCAGTGAGTGTGACTGCAGTGCATTTATTAAACCACTTGATGGAGCTGTAGAATGCACCAACATAGTGTCTACACTGGATCAACTCGACACAGCTTGGGAAATAGTTTACACACAGGCTGACACGTCATCTACCCATCACTATTTATTGTTTCACTGAATGTTTATTGTTTTATTTTTATTTTCTACCATTCATGTCTGCTAACTAGGGATGCATGTTTTCAATTTTTTCTTTAACCGCTCTTCACGGTCAATAATCAGTTAACCGATTACGTAAACGCAGTACTTTTTGTTGTTTTATTTTCACTGGATGTGTTATAATTGAGCACAGCATCGCTACGAGAGTGAACGCAGCAGAGATCTTTGAACTGTGCACAACACGACTAAATAAAAGCCTCTATAAACACTGTTTTAATGAACTATATATTTAAATAAACTACTCATAATAAAAGGAGTCGCGCTTTAAAGTTGCTGCTAACGTTTGCTGCTTACCTTTGATAGTTGCCCTGACCACATCTGAGTCTATGTTCTTCTCCAACACAATATCCAAGTGAATAAATCCATACATGATTGATATTAGTCCATAAACACTGCAGTGTCACATTGGTTTGCTCAGTCCTTATGAGATAAACAAGTTTTATCGATCTTGTTTTTTACTTTCATAAACGCCAGCTCTTCAGGGGCATTTGCTGGAGCAACTACGTCAATTAACCGATGACAGACGTCCCATTCGATTAAGCCATTAGTCTCGGTTAACTGGTAAATCGATTAACCATGAAAACCCCTACTGCTAAATTAAGAATCTTGGGAAATCCTCAGAGATGACTGTTGTTGTGATTTTGGGCTATACAAAATGTATTGATTTGATTTGAAATGAGTAATCACGATCAATCTAATTTTGACATCCTTAGCTAGCAGCAACATTATTTTACGTGACAAAACGAGGCTCTTACCCAAACTGATGACTGCTATCTCTCCGGAGGATGAATGATGTGGGCCCAGATAAACTCCAGACACCAGCAGCAGCAGCGAGTCGTCGGCGTTGAACTGAGAGAACTGTGTGTAGCCCCAGTTAAACGGCCGCATGCTCGAACTGTGCACCAGAGAAATGTTGCCATCGGGTCGCTCCGTGTCCCACAACTGTTCAGAGAAAACACCACGTCATTTACCAACAAATAAAGTCATGTTTTTTTAGGGTGTTTCTCTACCTTGACGGTGCAGTCTTTGGAGCAGGAGGAGAAGCGGTGTCCTCGGTGGGAAAAGGCTAAGTGCAGGACCTGGTCTGTGTGTTGTCTGAGAGTCTGGACTTCCACACACGGGATACAGTCAAAGAGACGCCGGAATTCTCTGTACCAGGACACCGCCGCTGGGACAAGAGAGAGAGAGAGAGAGAGAGAGAGGTTTAGTAACACAAACTGGAGTTGATTCATGATAAAAACACACACACACACACATACATACAAAGAAATCTTTTACTGATTATACTGAGGCAATGAAGATGAATAGGAAAAACTCAGAAAGAGAAAAGAGAGAAAGAAAGACAGACAGAGAGAAAGACAGAGAGAGAGTACAGAAAAGAAAGACAAAGTTTGGGATGGAGAGAGAGGCAGAGAGAATGACTGACACAAAGCAAGAGAGTGTGCAGAGAGAGAGAAAGAGACTTACAGAGAACAGAGAGAGACAGAAAAGGAGAATTAGAAAGAGAGAGCGAGGGAGTGAGAGAGAGAGCGAGAAATGAGAGAAAGACCATCAGCGAGAGACAGGAAAAGAGAAAACCAGTGAGACAGAGGGAGAGAGAAAGAACAGAGAAAAAGAGAGACAGATAGAGGGACACAGGCAGAGAGAGAGAGAGAGAGGGAGACAGAGAGAGAATATGAGTGGGATGAAAAGAGAGAGGCAGAGAGAACAAGTGAGACAGAGCATGAGAGAGACAAAGAGCGAGAAAGAGAGAAACAGAACAGAGAGAGAGAGAGAGAGCCAGAAAAGGAGAACTACTGAGACAGAGAGAAAGAAAAGAGAGAAAGACACAGAGACAAAGAGAGAGAGAACTGACAAAAGTGGGATGGGAGAGAGAGAGGCAGAGAGAATGAATGAGACAGAGCAAGAGAGAGAACAGAGAGAAAGAAAGGGAGACAGAGACCGAGAAAAGAAAGAAAGAAAGAAAGAAAGAAAGAAAGAGAGAAATGAGAGAGAGAGAGAGAGAGAGGAGAGAGAGAGAGAGAGAGAGAGAGAGAGAGAGAGAGAGAGAGAGAGAAAGAGAGAGAGAGAAAGAGAGAGAGAGAGAGGCAGATAAAAAGACCGGAAGCAAGAGGCAAAGAGAGAAAGAGACAGGGAAAGAGACGAAAGAGAAAACCAGTGAGACAGAGAGCGAGAGAGAGAGAGAGAGAGAGAGAGAGAGGGACACAGGCAGAGAGAAGGAGAGAGAATAGAAAGTGGGACGAAGAGAGAGAGACAGACAAGAGAGAATTGATGAAAAAACAGAAATACTTTTGCCTGTAGCGTCTTGCCTCAATAAAAGCCAAGAGCTGCAGTGTAACTATGGTAACCAACCTTCAAACAACCATCAAGACGACAGAATAAAAACTAATCTAACTCTAGCTGTGTGTACCTGGGTGTCGGGGCACGGAGCGGGGGATGCGGTAGTAGCTGTAGAAGAGCTCTCTCCACAGGAACTCATCTCGGGACACGGCCAGCCACTGTCGACAGGTGAGGCCCGCTCTCAGCACAGCTTCATGGGGCAAACGCAGGAAGATCTCTAACACCAAACTGTCCGGCAACACTGGGCTGATCTCCATTGTAACATCCTGCAGGAACAATGTCAAAACGTCTAAGGTGGATCACGATTAGAGCTGAAACGAGTTGATTAATCACAATGAATCGACTATTACAGTAATCACCAACTAATTTAGTAATCTGGTAATTAATAACTCTCAAACAGACTCACACAGTGTCAACTGTTCATATAACTGATCAATTTGTATAACATGCCACAATTAAGGTCCCATATCACACAAAATTGACTTCTCTGAGTTTTTAGTCCTGTTAAAAATGTTGTTATCTCATCAAAAACATACTTGGAGTTGTGTTTGGTTTCAATCACAAATGCTTTGTAACCCTGGTTTCTGCATCTCCAAAGCTGAAAATGTTCAGGTTCACTATGTTTAGTTGCTTAGGCTCCTTCATTTTAGCTTACAGTTTAGACATATACAGGGCTAAAGGGGTACAACATGCACAGTTTTTGTATAAAACAAGTGTGAATGAAACAAACAATGACAAAGGGCGAGTCAGTGCCATCCGAACATAGCTTGGGGGCTGAGCACTTGGAAGCATGGCCCAGACATTGGGGCGCGTAAGATTCCCCTTGCGCTTCGGAGAGCGGCGAGGGCCGTTGGAATGCCGCTTGCGGCTTTAATTAACAATTCTTTTATTAACTTTTTATTGAAGTTTGCTTGTTTCTCTCTGAAAATCTGGCAAACCTGGTCAACTTTTTAACAGCTGGATTTAGTTGTTGATAGTGAATTGTATTTACTTCAAAGACAATAGGAAAAATAAAACTGTCCACAAGAATCTTGATAATCTCAAAATCATCATCTGGCACCTTTTTGTGATATTATTTTGTTGCCATATAGCCCAGCCCTATGGGGGAAAACAGGATTTTTTCTGAGAGCCTGCATTGTCCTGCTACTGACATGTGAACCAATGAATATACAGCTTTAAAAATGCAAAATTAAAAGACAAATGTATGTATTATTTGCTTTTGTTCTTGTCTCTTGAGGATCTTCACTTTACATATCAGAATTAAAAAATATATGTATAAATAGCACACATGATTGTAGGTCTGGGCAATAATGATAAAAATTCTAATTTAAATATTTTTATTCAAACAATATTAAGTTCATTCAAAACAAAAGTGCTACAATGTGTATTTAATATTAGTTGAGGCTTAATTGTTCAGATAGTGAAATGTTATAAAATCAGTAACAAAAGTCTAGAAAATTTCAATATATCGCCCAGCTCTACATGACAGTCATGACAGACATGTTTCCCACGTCAGGAATTGAGTTAGCGCTCCATGACCATTTAGGCTGTAAAGGAAACGACATAGAAACACTCAAACTGATTTTGTCTGACATGCTAACGCTGCAGAATTGCTAAAAACTAACGTGGATGGACTTAAAAACGATCATTTGCGTCATCTTCTTATGACGTCACAAATCTGGGACATTCAGGACCGTGTTTTCTGAGGCTCAGAGGGGACAGATTAGTAACTCACAGCCCTTTAATGATTGAAATACACAAATACAACACAATTAAGCGCACGTAAAGTATATTTTGCGTAACACATCGTCGTTAACGTGTTCAAGGAGACAGTTTAAATAGTGTGACAGACGTTAGCTTTAGCGGGATGACCTTAGATGGACATGTTTGCGTTGTGCGTAAAGGAATGCTGTGTATGGTCAGTATTTAAGTGTATTTAACTCAGGCCTGTGTCAAATAAAGGTAACACTCACTGGGGAGACGCTGACACTACAGACAGAGCTCAGAAATGAACAGTAAATAGAGGAAAAGAACATTCCTAGGGGCGTTTTTTGTTTTTTAGCAAATGCCAGCTCAGGCTAACTAATCACTGTAGCTGCTGCAAGATCGTATTTACTGTCAACTTTGAGCTAGCTTTGACGACACGATCACGACACCTGCGTAAACTTTTGCTTTGGTTTAATAGCAGTGTCGCTTTTGTTTAAGAGAGGGTTTAGGGGAGAAAACGATTGCATACCTGCTGGATCAAGAAAGTAGAAGAAACCCCGCTAAGTGCTGCTGCTGCTAGCTTCAGAGAGAAACAACAATCCGCCTGCAGAAGTCAGACTCTACTAGCACCGCACCGAGACGTCGATCTGAGCCAGGCCAGAGCAATCAACTCAGAACGTCACCCGCCGAAAACTCCTCTGATTTAACCCTTTGGGCGCCAAGGTTTTTTCAGTGGAAATGCGGTTTTTACTCTCCAACTTTCCAAAGGCTGTGGCTTAAATTTACTTTAAGATAGAGCTCTACTATAAATTGGAAAAGTGTTAGGTATTAATCAAAGATTATAAATATGGTAATATATTGTATATATGTAGAATAATATTTATGTTATGTCCTTATTATTGCATGTTTTTTAGATCGCTGAATAAGACTGTTTTTTGACAGTAAAAACAGGGAGATATACATGCTTTATTATTTATTTTTTTCATTTTTTTTTAGAGGAATAATGAATTAGAAATAGCACCAATAAGAGTAAACTCTCCCCCCGCCTCCTCCCCTGCTAACCTCCGCGGTGCGTCCTGCCGCTCTCCCCCGCCTCCTCGCACTGATGCCGGGGGGGACTTCGGCGGGCGCACCGGTGGCGTTAACCTCCGTAACCACTCTCCCCCTCCTTCTAGAACCTACATATTATCCCTGCCCATGTCCTACACGTGTTTTGTAACAGGAAAAGTTTGTTTCGAATCAGTCCGCGCTGTTATTTGTCCCTCCAAGCGGAGCGCCCGGAGCGGCTGCCGTGGCATTACCGCTGCTGAGATCAGCGTACCGATTCTCACTCTCACTCCCGCTCTCATCGTCTGAGAACGTAATCGTCTTCCTCACAACGTCAATCTACCAGTATCAGGCTCAAAGCCTCCGCTCTGGTGAAAGTTTTCACCAGTATCGCCTCGCAAAAAGTCAAAACCAGCGCTCCCTCGCCTCGTCTCCCTCTCGCTTCTCTTCACACACAGCTGACTTAAAAAAGCAGCCCCTTTGACCCGCCCTCGTTGAGTTTTGTCCAATAGGAACCTATGGTAATTTTGGGCTTAAAAGAAAGCTCTGGATGTCGGCAATTCTAGTGGACGCAGGTAGAAACAGTGTTTTTGATTTTAACAAGAGAGAGAGAGCGTTTTCTCCGGTGAAGTTACGTGTCGCAATATTGCGACGGTGGCGCCCAGAGGGTTAAAAAGTAATGGATGAAGTACTCAATTTTCCTACTTAAGTAAAAGTACAGATACAGGAGCAAAAATGTACTCAAGTTAAAGTAAAAGTATCACATACAAAAATCTACTTAAAGGTGGAGTAGCTAACTTTTTTAGTTGTAAATGAGTAAACTTTGTGCTTTCCACTAAAAGTATGTAGTAAGTACACAATTTGTGGAAAAAATGACACCTCTGAGTACTGAGTAGTAAAGAATTTTAGTACTAATCAGGAGCTAATGCTGCGCTCTGATTGGCTGAGCTTGGGGCGGTCACTCCAGTTTCACTTTGTTATTTGTAAAAAGAAGTTTATAAGCCACAAATGCAACCAAAATGAATACACGTCGATATTAACCATGTGTGGAAGGATTTATGAGCGGAAACCTAAATTGTGTACGCAGTGTGAAAATCAGCTTCCCCACCTTTAAGTTAAAGTATTAAAGTATTAGTTGTAAAATGTACTTTTAGAGTAAAAAGTAAAAGGATTTTCTACAGATTTAGAGATGTTTTTTGAGGTGAAAAATCAATTATAGAAGCAGAAACTTACATTTTTACTTTGGAACATTCTTGATTGGGATATTTGTTATTTATCTCTAAAAAGTGGGAGCCAAATTATAGTCTAAATTGTTTTTTTTTTTTATTTAAGTCTCAGTCAGATTATTTGGTCAGATGAAGCAACAGAATGGACAACTTAGTTTATATAGCCAGTTTATTTTTGAACATTTTGGTCAAAATCGTCTAAAATTTATAATAATTAGGGAAGTTGTCACGTTTTCAGACAATCTCAAACCTACCGAAAAGTACTTTTCAAAAATGTAATGAATTAAAAGTACAGATACCGGCTCTCAAATGTAATGAAGTAAAAGTAAAAGTATCCAGAATAAATTATACTTAAGTAAAGTACAAATACCTTATAAAGTTACTTAAGTACAGTACTTTTACTTTTGTACTGAGTTACTTTCCACCACTGGATTTAAAGGTGCATTGTGTAACTTTCTGGAGGTGAAAAGTCATCTACATAATTCAGTAGCAACAGAAAGTTAAACTTTCTTACTTTTTGAATGGAGATAAAAAGCTGACTTCTTATGCCATAATATGAAAAAAATCTGCTAAAGGAACAGCTTTTCTGCGGAAACAGACGTGTTCAGGCTCCTCCAAGCCAAATAATAGACTATTTTGTGGCCATGAAAGCCCACTCAAAGTAAAAACACAGATTTTTACAAGTTATTCAGTGAAAAAAGATATCTAAATGACAAAATGGTTATTTATTCAAGTTTATTTTTGGCCAAAAAGTTGCGCAATGCTCCTTTAACCGGCATTTTTACGTAAAAAGTTTGATTTAAATTGAAACATAAATGTTAAATGTCCTATGTCCATCAGTCATAAAAGTGTGTTTCATGTCAGAATATAGAAAATACCCCCATTTCACAAATCACAAAAATCTGTCATACGGACTTTAAAGCTGAGGTAGCCGATTTTCACACTGCAAACAGATTTTCAGTTTTAAATTTGTTTACTTCCTCTCACAAATCCTTCAAAACGTGATTAATATCAATATGTACATATGTATTACTTTTAATTATAGCTTAAAAAACAAGAACAAAAGTGAATCAGAAGAGGACCACCCAAGCTCAGCCAATCAGAGAGCAGCATTTCGCTCCTGATTAGAACTAAAATACTTTATTATTCGGTTTAGACAATACTCAGTTGTTTTATTTTTTCACAAAGTGCTGCATTTATCATTTACTTTTTATTGGAAAACACAAAGTTGACTAATTAACAACTAAAAAAGTAAAAAACCTCCAACTTTAAAGGGGCACTGTGTAAGAAAAACAAACAAACAAAGTGATTTCCACTTTTGAACACTAGAGGGAGCCTTTCACTTGCATTTTGCCTATTAAGCATGAGGCCATCTAGCGTCAATGATCCACATTCCGGCCCGTAATAAAACATTTCAAATACGTATAAATGTATCACAAATTGATGTGGATTGGTTAACAGTGCTCTCTTAAAGTATTCATGTTGTAAAGAATAAATATGATTTAAATGTTTCTAGACTATAAGTGATAATTAAAATTCCTCTCAATCTTACACAGTGCCCCTTTAAAGTGAACCCTGACCATAACGACAAATATGGCTAAAATGCAAGTACAGCTCATGTTTGCTTAAATAAACTACAAACTAATTATAACTGCTTACCATTTTTATAAAATCTGCACTGTTTTTGAGCTACTGGGTGCCCGCCATATTGTCCAGAAACAATGCATTCTGGGTTGATGATGTCAAATGGTTGCTTTTGGTTGTTTCCATGGTTACTCCTGTGGTTCGATCGGTGAACAGTTGAAACAAAAACACCACTGACAGTGTCCAGTTCTGGCCTCTTCCTCTTGATTATCTTCAGTTTTACTAGATTCCACAGAATCGTTCTGTATTTGGCCAAACTCCAGCTCAAACTGAAAGGTTTTAACTGTTGAATTCATGTTGCTTAGTTACCTGTTACCTTGACAACCACCAGAGGGCAGACAGACAACCATTTGACGTCACAGCCAAGACAAAATGGCAGCCATGTGATTTCTTTAAAACATGATTTTGATAAAACTACAAATACTTTCAAGGTTTTTGTTCTGAATTTATAAAAGTGATGATATTATAAGTGTTTTAGGGTAAACATGTGATTGTAGCCAGGGTTCGCTTTAAGCTGTCCCGCACCCATTCGAGTTTTAGGGTTTGGGGTTAGTGGTTTGTTCCCTTATTTATATTAGGTCTGTACAGTCATTTTGTGTTATTCTTTATGTATGGTGGCGATGAGAAACACTTGATTCAGTTTTCGAGTGTCATTTGCCTTCTGCCACACTGCTGACCCAGTAAGTCAGGTCTGGGCAAGTTGTGACCCGGGAACCGGATGAGAAGGGGAGACCAGGGCTTGTTGTCTCACTTTTTAGATTCATGCCCATATCTTTGGATCTTTATATCATACACTTATAAAAGTAAACCAAATGAAAGAGACAAGTCTTGGCTTCAAAATGTCTGTTCATGTCATTTTTGTAGGAAACTCCAGTAAAGACAGTTTAATAGACACTGTGACTTTTGTGACAACTTAACCCAGTACCGGGATAAGTTGTCACAGCAAGTGGGGCAAGTTGTCACTGTATTAAAACAATAAATTTGAAATATTTTATAATGATATATTCTGATTTTAGCAAAATGATGAGCTGAAGCATCACATTGTAACATTTATGATCATAGAACATTTCTAAATAATGAATGACAAACTGTTGACAACATTTGATTTTTTTTGTTTTGTCTTTAGTGAAACAGAAAAAA